>VZRZ01005123.1:207035-264001 GCA_013398175.1 Climacteris rufus | reverse complement strand
CAGAGTGTTGCAGCTCTCTGGCTCTGTGCAGCTCTCCTGAGCCCCATCACCTTGCAGCTCATACTGAAAAGCCAGAGAGCACCAAGGGGGCTGCACTGGGGCTGCTTTGTCCCATGGCAAAGGCCACATATACCAGGTCCTCATCAATCGCAATAATAACAACAACAATAATATATTTATATATTAATATAATTATACAGTTATATATTTAGAAATGTGTGTATATATAATATGAATACATAATACATAAATATTTACACAAACCTTTCTAGAAGAGTAAATATTGACTGTTTTTCTCCATATTTGTACAGACAATAGGCATCTTGCAACCCAGCATTAGGAAACTGCATGTGCTACTTCTCACTCTTTTATACTTGAATGTCACAGGAAGGGCAAAACACTGCCACAGTGGTCTGAATTACTTTCCAGGAATTCCTCAGCTGTAACACAGCTGAAACCACATTTCTGAACCAGGATTTTTTCTTTTTGTTTTAGTTACCACAATCAGAACTGATATTTCTGATAATGATAACTCAAGAAAAATAGAATCACATGACACTGTTTTTAAGATGATACTGCATACTTTAGGGTACCACAAAACTCTTATGACTTTCATATATAAGAAATACTGTATACAAACAGTATAATAATTCATATCAAACTGTACAGCTAGGATGATGTTTAATGTCACTTTAAACTTACTGTTAAATAATGAACTGTAAGGGTGATTTTTGTATATATATCAAGAAAAAATAACTGTTAGACTATGGATTCATTTGGCCAATAATTGAAATAGTTATTGAATCGTTTAAATGCATATTGCCAATTCCTGTTTTATTTTAAATAACTTGCTAAAATTAATTTCATCTGGAATCCATTTTTCTCTTGATATAGATTTCTTACTACTTCAGCTTTTTCATCTTTTTTGCAGTTTTCTCTTTTCTCTTAGTATATTCACATTCATGACACTTTCATTTAATAATTTCTTCTCTCAACCATTTCAACTTCAGACATTGCACTGTAACATCAGAGTATAACACCAAGGACAGGTGATATGCTTTGTATATTGACATACAATAAAGAAATTAGTTCAAACAGAGCTTTATTGGCAACATTTTTTTTTAATTAAACAAGAGGCTCAGAAACATACAGTTTTTTAATCTGCCATTTCAGTGACTGACTTATAGAACATTTAAAACAAAATTGGCCTTACCAGGTAAAAGAGTGAATAAAGGCTGCAATAGACAGCAGTAGAGGGGCTCTACAGATAGAAAGGGTTAAATCTCTGAGGACAGAACACACATATAAACCTCTTCTCACTGAAGAATTTAAAACTTGCTTCTTTTTTCCTTGCCTTGGCTTCTGCCCATAGTACCTTTTCAACTCATACAATGTTTCTAGGTTAGTTATATATTTATTTTTCAGTCTGTATTGCTTTTTCATCCTGAGAGATAACCAAGATCAAACAAGATCCAGACCCAACTTTGTATGCTCTCTGTATGGTACATTCTCATTATATCATTAAAGTGGTTTCCTAATTAACAAATTTAAAATGAAAAAATATTTTTAAAGCTCAGATAACTAATGGAAACAGTTTGGGGGTGGGGTGGGGGGTGGGGGGAAGAAGTGTGTTTGTTTCTTTCCTTGTTTGTTTTTCCTGAGGTGTTTTTCTTTTCCTCACCAGAAAATATCTGTAATCAGGAACATGCTCAAACACATATTAAAATCTGAATGTATTTCAGCTTCCTATTGAGAAAAAAAAAAGCAAAATTATGCAGATGTTTCTGTTTTCACCTGAATAACAATTACTTTAATGTTTTAGCACTCATCTTTGCATACACCAGTGTTATCCTGCTAAAACTGGGAGCTTTCAAAGCTCCCAGCCTGTTTTCATAGTTCTGCCTGTCTGACAAATCTGTCTGAACCGTATCATGTACAGATGGCTGCCAATTAGAAACTGCTTGGAAATGTAGGAGATGTGTCTTACAAACCTGTAGTTCTCACTTCTTAGAAGTACTTGCACATATACTGAAACTGCAGGCAGCTGGGTATGTAAGCACCTAGTAGTTAGACTAAACAGTATTTCAGGGCCTAACTTCCATCAGTTTAAGCCTCTAAATATCTTTCAGGATCCTGGCTATAAAGGCTGGAAATTTGTTTTGTTTCCTTACTTTCTTAAAAATCCCAATTGCATACTACTGTTAGATCACATTTCCTGTCCTTGCAAGCAATAAATACTCTATATTTTTAATAGGCTTTACTGTGTGCAATAATTTACTAGAGGATTTACATCAGTTTCTACCTTTTTTAATTTCTAATTATTAAATATACTCTTTGACTGATCTATATGTGCCATTGTGGGCCTGCTTTTGCTTCTGGAGAAGTGAATGTAAGAACCCTGATTGGCTTTATTAGATGCCAGAACAGTTCCATAGTATTATGTATGTATAGCAGGCCAAATCGAAGGTGTCTCCACAACATCTATCACAGAGCATGTATTCTCTGCCTAACAGCACTGCAATAAAGGTCCTTCAAATTAATGGCACACTAGCATGTGAAATAAATTTCTATATGTTTGCCTGCATTTATGTTACTGTGTTTTGATATTAATGATGTTTCCTTACTGCTTTATTGTATAATATTGTATAGTATGATATGAATAAGATTTTCATTTAAAATTGCCATGCAAATTAATTGATTATTTTTATCTGTTACTTGGACAAACTTTCCTTAAAAGATGTAAGAAGCATTTATATTTCCCCTATATGCCATATGTTTCCATGATGAATCATTTAATCAGAAGGCAGCATTAGACCTGCAATATACAAGCATAAGAAAGGCAGACCTCTTCCTATTCAGGATAAGATACATGCAGAATCTCAGCAATACAAGAAGATCATGATGCCTGGGAAAAAGCTTCAGGACAAAAGAAATGGGTGGAGAGAGGAGAGAGAAAAGAAATGAACTGGCATGGCTTTAGGGTTTTGGTTTAGGTTTTTTTAACTGTTTCATTTAATTCTACACAGAAGGAAATGATGACTGAAAAATATTCCCAAAAATCTACTGCTGTCTAAACACAGTTGGAAAAAAGTTGAAAGTGAGCACTTCTGAATTTCAATAGGGCCTTTCCAAAGAAGACAATAACAGCCCTGTACATTGTGTAACTTTGGACCAGATACCTTATGAGGGGAACTACTACACAGCTAGGAAAATGATTTGAAGCCTTTCACAGAACAAGAGAGCAATTTTATGGGAATATGAAAGCACTGGCAATAAAAAAAACAAAACTCCAAACCAAACAGAACAGAGCAAAGAGTCCTTTAAAAAAGCAACAGGGAAATGTACGTATATTACAGAAATACATGCAAATGTCAGAAATCAGCTAGTCAGTTTAGAGAGGGTAGGTAATAATTCAGTTTGTACTCTGATACTCGAGAAACTGGAATGAGAAAATTAATTAACATTTTGTCTTTTATAATTAGGTCAACTTAACTTGGAAACAATTTCATTTGGCAGGAAAGAATGAACCAATATTTTATTGAGAGCTCTGGAGAGGATTGTGTTCTGATTAATTAGGAACTGAGACACTACAACAAGCAGCAAAGTCTTTGGACCTAGTTATGATTTTAATTACACCAATATGAATAAGACTAATATTTCTAATCAGTTTTCCCGTGCAAAAGTCACATCACAAACAAGTCATTCAACCTTCAAGATCTACCTGGAAGAGGTCAACAGTGAGCAGTAAAGAAAATTACTTTCACTTATAAATTATGTTATTTAGAAGAATCACTATGGAATTTAGAATAAAGAATAAAGGCAATTCATTATTCCAAAGGGCCATCAAAGAAACTGAACTTCCATTCAGGGAAAAATAAAAAAAAGCTGTTAGATACTACTTGCACTATTTCCATGTTCACATAATGTGTTTCTCATGAGGACCTTGATATGACATGTTTACTTACATAAATCAAAAAATGATACCTGAGGTAAATGTGATAGCAGCAAAATTGAGATGGTGTTTGTTGTTGTTGTTGTTGTTGTTGTTGTTTTTTAATTGGAAAGTTCCAAAACACCCTGAAGTGATGTGGCTCAGGATGATTTTCTAGGTAATATAGCACAAATTCCATAGATACCACAGCATGAGATCTCATAACTGTATTAAAAAGAGGGAAATTCTGACTGTTATTATCCATGGCCTCTGAGTTAGTTTGGGAAATATGATGTGTACAGGGGATTGTAGGATTTGAGGGATTTATCATCAAAAGGAGTCTGCATCTTCATTATACATGAGACCCACACAGCTCTATCTTCATTGTTTTGAATTTTGAAAACAGTCTGGGTGTCACAACTTTATGACATGTCGCCATTGCCTTTTTTTCCCCCCCAGCTTCATCAATTATTTTCTTCACATTTGTTTTTTCTGTGAGGTCTTGTATCCTCGCCATATTGCCAAAGGCTACTAGACTGTAACATGCCCTGCATAAGAATTTCAAAAGCATTGCACTCCATAGGAAAACATGAAAGAGTCCTTCATGTTCTTTGGAATAATAAATGAAAACAAAGGCAAAAGATTAGGTTCCTCTCTCCCATGCTGCTTTGAACACATGCTCAAAATGCTTACAGACTGAAATACTGCAACCCAAAGCAGCCACAACAAAGAGCTGTAGTGGAACATTTAGAGAACTGGTGCAGAAACATCAGTTTATCAATTTTCTTCTTTTTGCATGGGTTTGGAAGCCCAGCCCTTGTGATGACATTATTCAATGAGTAATTTCAAAGAGAAATTTTACAGATTTCATTGGATACATTCATAAAACGGAAATGAAAGTAGTAAATGCAAATAATGTATTCATGTTCATAGTACTAGGGGTACATTCTCATTTTTAATTCCTGTCCAATCCACAAAAACACTTTAGGCATGTACTTACTTGATTACTGTATTAAAGTTTTAAAATTAATGGTCCCTTTGGGATTTTTACCATTGACTTCAAAGGGAGCAAGATTAGGATTTATACAGATTTGGCTAGTGGTGCTGCTTGTTATTAAAAACCTTCTTTCATATTGCTTAAAAGTTTGCCAGACTTTAACCATTTAAGCTGAAATTCCATATGCTTCATAGCTGCCTCAGGCTGAATTCTTCTGGAAAAATCCAAGCAAAACTATTTGGCTTTTTTCAAGAGCAAAGACTGACTTGGCAAGAAGACTGCGACAGGTAAACCAGGGAATGTGAGTGGATCTGGGAGTGTCTGGAAGAGAAAACAGACTGGCAGTGGCCAAAGTAATCTTGGACTACAAGGAAAGGCTGAGAGAATCAAGAAATACATGTCAAGAAAGAACAAGCCTGAGGAGCAGGAGATAAAATATTATGGATAGGACAATATGACTAGTACAAGAAATTACGAGTGGGAAAGATGCAGAACTGGTAAAGAGGCATTAGCTTAGAGAAGCTGGAACAGGACGATGGGCTATAATGCTGGAAAAGCCTGTGCTTTTGCAGCACCACCTTCTCTGGAGCTTGGAGCAGAGCTCTGAGCTCTGTAAACTCGTTGTTTGTTTCTCCTGTGGGCAAATAGCCAGAAAAGCCACTAGCAAAATTGCTCATTCTCCTCTATGACTTGCTCATGCAGAGGTTTCATTAGGTTTGATAAACTTAAAACCTGTTTTTTATTCTGTTGATTTAAATAAGGGAGTGACCTTATTCAACTTGAGTGACCCATACATGTGTCAATTGGAAACCACATCACAGAAATTAATTTTCCCAATTTCTTCTTCAAAAAATTTTCACTGTCCTCCTGGCTTCCTTGATAGAAAGAACATTATTTCTTCTGTGAAATATCAGATTTAGGGTCAAATCTGGCAAACTGTTCCGTTTTGACCATGTGGTTCCTGCTGCCAGCTAAACTTTTTCTGGTGAGGAATTATATATTAATGAGATAACAACAATAAAACAAACAAAAGAGACTTTTTGCAAATGAGAATGCAGGAAAAGAATATAGAACTGAAATTTTAGATAGTAGCCCAGATTATTCCTAGAAGTTCCTACATGATTTTGAAGAAAATGTGTGCTATTTGCTTCCAACTTGCATGCTACCCTCCCTATCACAGAGGGTGAGGGAGACTGCAGTGAAAAGCAGAATATGAAAAAGGAACAATAGGAAGGAGCTGGGAACACAACCACTACTAAAGATCAGAGAATGGATGTCACTAGGATAATGGAAGGAGAAATACTGAGGGACAGCAGGGACTGTATCATTTACTGCATGATTTATTGGCAGAGAGCCAGGACCTGTCTTTAGGGACACAATGGACAAGCAAGTGTGACTTTTTTCTTTATATTCTGTTTCTAATTCTTTTTAACTGCATGTAATATATAATCCAAAAATATATTTGATTTGGTTAGGTTTTTTGTTTTGGTTTTTTTTAGTGTTTTTTTTTTTTTTTTTTTTTACTTTAAAAAATCGTGGCTTGCTCACCATGAGCAAAAGACCTAAGCAGTTGGCTGAAAGATAAGCAAATCTGGGGTTCAGACATGATGATGAGACAGATGTTTCAAGGGCAATTAGAGATCTTGCTTTCCTTGAATCCTAAACAGAGATTCCATAGGAGGAAGCTTGATATGTCTTCTCCCTCTCTGGTAAACAGTACCATCCTACGTAATCTCTGTGCACATGTGGTTGCAGTGGTGAAGCTGCACTGCTTTTCTCCCCCTCCAGCTGGACCATTTTTTCTTCTGAGAACCCAGAGTCTGAAACTCAATGAAATGTAAATTAAAATCATTGGAGGTCAGGATTTTAAAATTGTACCTTGTATCATTAGCTTGTATCACTGAGGGCTGTACATTACCGCTGAGTTAAGTGCTGAAAAACTCTTGTTTAACATGCCATATGAATGGAAATGTTTGACCTTAAGCTCCTTCTGCTTCAGCTTCCCCTAGTCCAAGAGTGACTTTTAAGAAGAAATTTGTGAATTTTTGTGAATCTTAGGTGTCTTTGATTTCATGGATGCTTCCCACAATGAAAGGACAGGGAATGAATGAGTTTTCTAATTGTCTGCATAGTGTGTAGTGCATAGAGGGGGCAGCTACACAGGAAAGAGTAGAGAATAATACCTGAAACAGTGATATATTATGTGATAAGAACCTTACCTGCACTGCATAAAGGAAGGTCCTGCTGAAAAATAGCAGGTTAATGTGATTGGTGGCTGCATATTATAATGAATGAAGTCAAAGAAAATGAATTCATTTTGTGAAAGGATACAAACCTTGACATGCTTAATACTGCAATAAAACTACATGGTTTTGAAATACTTTTCTTGAATAGTATACTTTTAAATAAAAGCTATAATCTCCATGCAGATATAATACAAATATGAAAAATATAGGAAACCATTTAAATACACCAAATGTTAATGATAGATGTATTAATTTTCATTACCTTACTTGAAAAGTAACAAATCTTATTTCATATAAAGTACATGCACATTGACAAAGAGAAAAAGCAGCCCTGTATTGCTTTTAAACATCTTTTATATATAAATTATTTATATAAATGCTATAAATTATCATTTAAGATGTTTGTTGCTAAAAAGATAAGTTTTCCTATTTAAAAAGGAGAAAGTTTTATCTTTGAAATGCTGGACTTCTTTACAAGTAACTGTTTGCAATTTTATACGATCCCAGGAATCTCCAGAAAGCTGTTGTTCTATTTGCCATTAACTGTGTTCTCTGGCTTAGAAGGAAGAAAATCTTCCAGAAAGAAGGCAGAGTTAAAAACCTCTGGTCCCAGCAATAACTGTTACTGAGATATTTTCATCCACTTAAGTGGGAACAGGTATAAAATAAAGAGCAGGGGATTGTTCTAGAACTAAGTGTTCTCATTAAAAATCCCAACTCTACCACTGACCGACTGGTTAAGGGATCCTGACCAATTCCATTTTCTCCTTCTGCCTAGCTTTACCTTGAAAATAGTAATAGTGACATGTTCCATACAGCATTGTAAGGTCTCAAGATGAAAAGCATTAGAAGAGCTATGCTTTCCTAAAAGCTTTCATCTAAATGTTCAGATGTAATTAAAACACTGCTAAGTGTTATATTGAAATTCATGTATTGTCATTTTTATTTTTTTTTCTTGTCCATCCTTCCCAATACAGATCTACACATAATTTTTGTGTGTCCAAAACCATGCTTATGAATCCATCCCACACGTTTGTGGGTCCAATAGCCTCCCCAGAATGTATCTACAAAAGGCCTCAGCTCTCCCAGCAGCCACTTGAACATGGATTTTCTGTTCAGCTACTATATGAGAAGGGAAGTTTTCAGAACATATCCCTAGAGTCACTACTTAATAGATCCGAGTCATGGTCACAAGTGTCAATGACTAAAATTAGTATCTTTTTCTCTTGCTTTTGATTTGAAAATATTTCAAGACATGGTCCAATATTGATAAGAAAGGCCACAAGAACCTATTACATTTGGAAGCAGTGGGAGATTCTATGTCATTTATTGTCAGAGCAGGAAACTCCTAACCATGCCCTAGATGATGCATCACAAGGCAGAAAATTTAAAGTAAATCCTACATGCTATTCATACCTCATACACACAGCTCCTTTGCAGTACAAAACTAAACAGTACTACAAGAAAAGAGGCGGTTGCATAACTCCTCTTGGCAATACTCCTGTTATTGTTTTTGGGAAACAACAGTTGGTAAACACTGAAAATTTTTGTGCAATAGAGACTTCCACATGGGGAAGCAACAATTGGCCCTAAATCTGAGGGTTATTTTATTCCGTACATTATCAATATGTATTGATAATAATAATAATCAATCTGCCATAATCAATCTGCCACTCAATTACCATCTTCCCTGGGGTTCATGATCAGCCATGGTGAAGGTGCAAGACTCCACACATGGAGAAATGCCAGCTTGAGCTCTAGAGGGAAACCAGACCAGAGAGAGATTCTTCTTCCTTGGCCTTGGCACTTCCAGCCACACTACACAGAAATCTCAGTTTTTCACCCTGTTGTGAGCTGAGAGAGCCCTTTTCTCCCTTCCTCTCCCACGTCCTAATGCTAGCAAGAGAGTGTGAATTTCAGTACTGGTGCATCTTCCTTTACCTCTACTCATTTCTTTCGGTAAAAAATCCATCTCAGACAAAGAGTCCAATGGAGACCCGCTCTGTTGGATGTCTGGGTTACAACTGACCCAAATTTTGTAATGTAAAACTTTGCACAGTACCTTCTTATTAAACACTTTCCTTCTAAGAGTTGAAATTGATACGTCTAAAGTGAGTAGTAACTGAGAAGGTTAGGCAGACTTTAAACTAAGACTAAGTATTTTCAGTATCTTACAATTTTTACTTCTTGCCCTTGTGAAATGTTCTTTTTCTTAAAATCTGCATTGCCTTAACTAGTTTTGAATAGCTATTCCCAGATCAGTTTTCTCTCTAGCACTTTCTCCCTTCAATGTATTTATAAAATACCTTATGCTCCTTAATTCTTTTGCCTGACAGAAATAGTTTGCTACAAATTACTTCACTGTCAGTGTTCCTGCAAAATTTTACACTTCCAAGTCACATGGAAATTTTCTGAGATTTATTAAAAAAACCTCAACAGTCTATGCAAATAGAAGGCACTAATTGTTAAAAAAAAAAAAAAAAGAAAAAGAAAAAGCATAGGCCTGCAAATGACACAATTACATAAATTACTTGCTCTAGACTGCTTGTATCCTAAACTGGGAGAGTATTATGTTGCATACTCTATAAACACATGTTAATTTCACATAGAATAACAGAGAGTTCTTGGTGCTTGTAACATCATATAGCATTCACCATTACTGTATTTGCTGTATCAGCCTTGAAATTGCTTGAAGATGCAGCATATTCTTTGCTGAAGTTTCAGTCCTGCCTATCTCAGAACTAAGTGTACCAAGTTCCCTGCCAGTTATGTGAAGTCAGATCACTATTTTCACACTGACAACCCTTGAGAAATTCCTTCTTTTTTCCCCACTGTCTCATGGCTTTTGCAGTCTTCACGGAAGAGTTTCTAAGTACACCTATGCTTTGAGAGACTATCAAAGCAGAAATTCCAGTTCTTTTGGTTTCTGCTTCTCTTTTCCCAAGAATATTGTTATAATTTTCCAAGTTAGGTAAGGAAAGGTGTATTTAACTTGCTAGTGAAAAAAGTCGTACAACTCTATACGAAATAGCTATTCTGTAAGTAATAAATTGAGCTTAAATTGTAGATGTTCTTATGCTTTCATGTGTAATTTGCTTCTCAGCACGGGTGTGTATATTCAGAGAGTCACAGTTCTGCAGGAAAGCAGGCTGTTTTCAAATAACTTGATTTAATAAAAGGCTATTTGAAAAATTACTTTCCAGAGGCTGCTATCAAAAAAGCACATTTGCACTAAAAATCTATCCATTTTGTTGTATAGTCAATTATCCAATTTCCATTACAACTGATGGAGTGCAGCAATTAGAGGATGTCTCATATGGGATGATATGAATTTTATTAGCTGATGCCTTTCCTGAAACTAAAGCTGAAGAATGCAGAGGAGCATTTCTACTTATTGTGATTTCACACCTTAAATGAGATCCTTCATCTTACTTTTGTCAATCAGAGTAAATGCAATTGTACTGAATTTTCTGAGGTTGAACTGTCATTGTATTGAGTCCTTCATGTGTTAAAACCTGAACAATACATGATGAATTGCAGTCCAGTGCATCTGAACTTGCTGTCCCAAGGAAGTTTTGTAGATAATTTAAGGATGGATAGGCTCTGGTAACACATGTTTCTTGAGCTCAAAAAGGTGGTACTTTCACGGAAAAGCTTTCGATTTCTTTTGCTTCACTTTGACTCTTTTAACTAAATGCCCTTTGCTTTCAATACAGATATTAGAAGTATCAGTAAATAAGACAACAAAAATGAGATCAGGTATTGATGCTAAATGAGTTTCAGTTAAGTAGCTGCTGGTGAAATAATTTTCATAAAATGCTTTGCAAACCATGTGTGAGGTAGGATGGAATTCATTTAGGATAGAATATAAGAGAAATCGATCCTTGTCAATATTTTCCTTTTATTGGCTAAAGTGCATTACCTACACTCCCATCAAGTATCTTAAAGCATGATTTTGGGGGTGTTAAAATTCTATGCTTTGGTGAATTGAGATTATCAAACATCCCAGTTTTGTCATCCTTTATTACTTCTTAAAGTTTTTTACCATAGCCAGGTATTAAGTCAGAAATACTATCTTTTAAGTGTTCTGATCTGCCACTTTTCTTATTCAGGGATAATTTTTCAGACATTATTATTTTGAGAAATACCTTAGATGTTTTTCCAGCCAAAACCAGTGTGTGATGTAGAGAAAGCTGAAAGGAAGAAGGGACAGAAGGATGTTTTTCCTACAGTTTTTCGGGGTGGGGTCATCTGAAGAATTCATTTTGTATAAACTTCTGAAAACATTCTGAAAAAGATGAAAAACTCATTTCCCCTTGCTGGCACAAGGTTTTTTTTTCTTCCTGTGCAGGCTCAAGAGAGCAGATCAATACTTTGTGATTTAAAAGGGTCTATGTCAACACTATGACACTGTGTTCTCAATTTTTTGACATTTGCTCCAAGTACATGTAATGTACCTCTTATTCTATAATCTTACGAACAACTTCTGAGAATTTATGAAGTTATGTAACTGGAAGTGCAAGTCAAACACAATTACAACATTTCTGTTTGTGTGCTTCATGATATACAGTGAACGTATAAGAAAAAATGCAAAGTCATCTTTGCAACTACAGTTTTATAGGAATAAGTTAAAGCAACTTGACTATGATTACAGGGAAGAAAGTTTAAATAGCCTAAATCAGGTCAGATTTTAACCCTAATAGAATAAGACCAAGATTTACTTCTAGAATTTTATTTACTACACTCTCTTGCAGCAGAACTGTCCCAAACCTAAACTGAAACAGTGAATGGAGAATTAAGAATTTAAATTGCACTAGAAAATTGAAAATTTACAATTCATTCTAAAAGGGTTTTAGCATACAGTGTACAGCTAAAAGCTGAAGCAGAATATAGAATTAATTGGGTTTTTTTTTTTTATTTTCCTTCATCTTTTGCACTGGTGAAAAATAGAGTCAGAAATTGCTTCCCTTCTTTTTTTTTTTCATGTGGTAAATTATTTTCCTTTCACATTCATCCATTCTCCCCATCTTCTTTTTGTCTGTTGTCAAGTTTTGCACAGAGTACTCTCACTCTATGAGACCTGTGCAGTGTCCCAGTTTCAGCAAGAGGAAGCAGGAAAGATTTATAGTGTGCCAGGACTTTGTAAGTCTAGTTCTCTAGGACTTTTTTTCTTCTCTTTCTCTGTTAGAGCTCATGATATGAGACAGAATGGCAAAAACTAGATAGGAGGGAATGTCTTAGAACTAGTGGCTAGATATATTCATGCCTATTTCTCTTTATTCCCTGGCCCTGACAGAAACTTCACAACTTTGAGTGACTCAGTCATTCTGAACTTAGTTTCTCACATGTAAGAAGACACTATTTCTTTGTCTTTTTAGACAGCTATTGCACAGGCAGGTAAATCTCTACATGGCTTGACATGAGTGATGCACACTGTGGAGGTGTAGGCAATATATCTTTCAACTGCCAGAAGAGAAAGTAGAAAATTTACAGTTTGCTCTTTTGTATTTATGGAATTTCCAGTTAGGCCTTGACTATGAACAAGTCTGAGGATGTAACTGTTCCAGAACAGACAGATTTGCCCATTCCGGAAACGATAGTGATTTATTATAAGGAGAACATTTCAGGTTGGTGTTTCAGTCCTCCTCTTTCCCTTCATCATTCTGCTTACAAGGGTTTTTTGAGCAGCTGTAAATTTTAAGGGCATATTTTAAGACATAAGGATCATCTAGTTTGATCTTTGCCTAACACAGGCCATAAAATTTCACCAATAATTCCTGTAGTGGAATATATAATCTTCCCTTAAATTGTAAGTGAATACTGTCAAGCCCAATAACTTGTAGTTTACTAGAGCATAAAAATATCCTGTCTCAATTTAAGGAATCCTGGAGATGATGAATTTCCTTCTTCCTTGGGAATGGATGATTACTATCACTGCAAAACAGTTGTTTCTAATTATTGTTTTGAATCAAAACCAAATACAGAGCTGCCATATGATATGGCCTGAGAGTTTGTCACACCCACAATAAGAAACAAAATCTGCTTTCTATCACTGCATATGTGCCTTGTCTGCTGGCCTTTTATAACTATGTTTCAAGGGGTTTATGCAATGGTTGGCTCCAGTTCAACCCTTTACCTTTATACTGTTTAATGCTAAACCACACTTAAATTCATTTCTTTCTCAGGCCTCACAAGAGCTGTCCCAGGCCACAAAAAAGAGAAAGCAGGAATTATCTGGTACTTGGATGTAACAGACAGTGTGATGATGGTGCTTTTTACTCATATAAGATTATGTGTTAGGAGAAAAGCTATGGTAGCACTATTCAGTTGGGAAACTCAGAGCTATCTGCCTTGAGAGCCAAGCATCTGCCAAACATAAACTTACTGACTTCTGCATAAATCAGACTGGGAATTCAAATCCAAGATGCAACTGGTCGTTTCTAAGCCTGCCTGACTGCATCAGACACATGAGATGGCAGAGCAGCACCGTGTCAACATGGTGAATTCCAGAATTTTTAGTGTTGTAACAGGGAAACTTCAAATTGAAGAAAGATACATACATATGCATCAGTCATAACAAGTCTATTTCCAAAGTATTTCCATACTCTTTTAACTCTAAAGAAAAAAAAAAAAAGGAACAAATCCCCTAACCTGTCCCACAATGAAATTCTACAGATACAGTTTCTTTATGCTCTTTATGAGTTGGTGATTTTCCATTCTCAGTGTTAATCTATCTGTAATTGGCAAAATAATGTATTTGCCTTAGAAACAGAAGTTTTAAAGTATTTCTACAAAGTCTGTCCCAATAGTGTAGTAGTGTTGCACTAACAAATCGAGGCATCCCAATCTGTATGTACTGATGATGGGTCAAAAAATCCTATTTTGGGAGAGTCAGAATCTAAACAGAAGAAAACTCAAATGTTATTTAACAAAGTATAGATTCAAACTATGATATAAAGTATAGATATAAACTATGTTTATCAACATAAACATTAGTTGATATATAGTCTACAAAACCCCACATGATGTTTAAAAAAAGAAAATGGAAGTAAGGTAGCTAATGCTATAAAATTATGGAAAATTAACAGGGAATCACAACTAACTGTTGTGCTTTTATGCAGAAATCTCAGGATATTAATCTACTCTTAGAAAACCGATGAAATTATTCTTTCCTTCTTTTAGTCCACTGAATTTACTTATAGTACACGTGTGACCTACTATATCACTCTTTCAGCATATGAAGGAATGCAACACTTACGGAGGAATTGACAGCAATGAAACAGTTACACAAGCACAGGACTTGGCCTGTCTCTAAATGTCTATGTTGCATAGCTCAAATATTGACTTAACTACAAACATTCTCAGCCGTAATTTCAGACAACAACACCAAATATATTAAATATGTCCTGGAAAAGAACACTGAAAGCAGCAATAGTACACAATTGACTATTCTGTACAGAAAGAAATAATGCTACTTTTTAAGAACACTTGAGCTAAAATTCGTTATATCATTCTGCTTTTGCAAAAAAAAAAAGAGAAATGAAAAGCAGCTCAAAATCTGCTTTTTAATGCTACGTCCTTCTCAAAGAAAGGGAGTGGGATCAAATTTACAGAACAAATTTTTTGCATAGTAAAATAATCATCCAGATGGCAAAAACAACCCACCCTGAAAATAGTAAATGTTAAGATGAAGGCTATGCTTCTTGATGTCATCATCAGTAACAGTTTCATAACAACTCTTTCAAGCTCTCAGCTGTAAGGATAACAGAACAGTTTAGTGAATTTTAACCAAACGGTGTATTGCTAATCTATTATTCTAGAAATATGTGACTGCAATACAGTCCTGGGTTTATGATTGACCTGACCCTGTTTGACAGGAAAATACCAGAAAAGAAATAACAGTTCCCTTTTTTTTTCATATAATTCCTCTCTTCTCAGAATTCATTATTACATAAATATAGATAACATAGAAAATATTTTAATGAAGACATTCCTATGTTACATAAAATCATCATCTGATCCACATTACTTTTTTCATGCATAAAGAAGAGCCAAAGGGCAATTTACTACACGCAAACTATTAAGAAGCAAATCACCTTGTTGAACTGAGATTTAAATAGTAACCTCCTGCTCCAAGAGAGTATGTACATACATTTTTTTAATATTTAGGCAAAAACGTATGAACTAATAGGTACTTAATCTGCAGCTTAAAACAAATACATGGACTCAGAAATAAGAACTTGGAATACAGCTCTTCTGAAGCAAAATAAGAGTGGACATAAAATAAAAGGGCATGATATTTGATGTTGGAAGATATAATTAATAAAATCTGATCTAACCACTGAATAACTAAAAAAAATTGCAGAGATGAACATAATGAAATGCTGCGTGGAGCTGAACACAGGTAAGACAGAAAATTATTTAAGGTAAATTATGGAGAAGGGTCAAATCATAACGGGGAAAAAATGGTCAAATAAGGTTTACATTCACATAGTCCTTGGCAACTTGGAAAATAATTAAAATTACCACATATACTTTTCTGTTACTATAGTCTAATACAAAAGGAGTTCACTACTTCTAGGTCATGAATGACAAAAGCTCTCTAAATCATAAGGCCCCTCTCTGTGCCTAGCAAAACTTCTGAATACAGATAGAAAGGCATTAACAACTACTTCCTCATGTAAATAACTCTCTGTCTCTACCTCTATAATCTGTAACAGAGTTGCTGACATATTATTTCCAGGAATGCACTGGTAAAGGACTCAGATACTTTTGGTTGTTATATACTCCCCTAATTCTTTGCATTGTGGAACAACACAATTTTTTTTTTTAATCATAGCAAGTGACTGCATGACTTTCTCCATAGTTAAAATTATATGATTTATCCAGTCTCAATACTTCTTAAGATTAAACTGAATTTCTAGATTTAACTGAACTGTTTGTACCAGCTAAGCTTTTTACTTTATCCTAATTGTATTGTACCAAGACAACCACTATATTATTCTTAACAAAATAATTCCCTTCTCCCCAGAATTATTATCTCTTGAAAAATGGACGTTGGGGAATGGATTGAACATCACAAGTTTTCAAATATTTTAAAATTTCAACCAACAAGTTAGTCAAGCAAAATATGCATATAATCACCGCATAAGCAAAACACTGCATTTGCATGTACAACGATTATAGTTCCCCATCCTCATGTGGGATTCGTCTGACAAGAGCAGCAAATTCAAAATTTTAACTGTAAATATTTTTGAAAATGTAATGATCATATATTTTTGACAAATAATTGACGCAAACCCCCTTAAATTCCAGATGAATAATAGAAAACTGGTATGACTACTAGTCAGATTGTTTTTTAACCTGAAAAATACATGTAGCATAAAATGTAAGCATTTAATTCATAATTCAGAAAAAGTGATATACTGTCCAGACATAAGTAACTATAGGTTCTTACTTGTGAATGTTTCTTGAACTAAACCCGGAGGTTTGTAAAACATATGAAGAGGTCCCATTCAAATTAGTGACTGGATTCCAGTTGGACTTGATCTGCCAGCAATGCAAGCCACTTACAAATCTAATTTCAGAAAATCAGTCTGTAACCATCCATCTGAAAAGCTATATTTGTTGTATATATTAACTATTAACTAAGCTATATTAACTAAATATTCGAATCTCTTTAGGATTTGGAAGAAAATCTTAATGTTTGTAATTTATATACTGACAGTCCTCTCTTTGAAAGATAATAATTTCAGTCATGGACAGGTTTGTTTGAGATTTTGACATAGTATAATATATTCTGAATTTCTTATTAATTATTTTTTTAAAAAGCAAACAACAACAGCAAACTTTGGAGTGAGACTATTACATTTTACAAAATACTATATCACAAGGCAGTACACTATTAACAACCCCTGCCCCTCCCCATCCAATTTCCATTTAAAAGCCTTTCAGGAAAAGATAATGGATTTAATATATGACAAAATAATTTGATTATAGACACCAAAAATTTATTCATCTTTATTTTGAAATGTGTTTATGTTGTCAGATGGAGCCCTGAGACAGACAGCAAGTAGCAATTTCTTTTTGGAAGTTATAAAAGGCAGAATAGCATAGATGTTTTCTAAATGCTGTTGTAAAATCCAGTAGATAAACACCACAGCTCTAAGAAAAGAAAAATACTTTGTGTGTAATAATTTTGAGCGTGCCACTGTTGGAAAAAAACAGTCATTTATTTTCAAGGTATGAGACAGGAAGAGATGGTGTAAGGTCTAAGTTTAGTAAAAAGTCCTTTTGATTAGAGACTTCCATTTTAAATGCATGTTTCACTTGCATTGTATATGAAAATATTTATCCTTACCAAAGATATTTTATTACAAAACCAGTGTTTCATGGGATGAAAATGGAAATTAATAAGTTTTTGGGTTTGTTTTGGGTTTTTGTAATAGAATGATCAGTCACAAGAATACTAAAATTTAACAAGGAATGCTCAGATAATTAAGAAAAAATATGCGACACTGTGTCGTGTTGATCTTGGCTGGACACTAGTTTCCCAGAATTACTCTATCCCTCCTCTCCTCAGCCGGGCTGGGAAGAGAAAATAGAACCAAAGGCTCTTGGGTTGAGAGAAGTACAGGAAGAGATTTCCATCACAGGTGAAACAGACTCAATTCATAGAAATTAATTTTTTATTAATCAAAATATGAATATATTAATAAAATCCTAGTAGGGTAATGAGAAATAAAACATAAAACTTAAAACACCTTCCTCCCACTCGTCCCTTCTTCCCAGGCCCAGCTTCACTCCTGATTTGGCTCTACCTCCTCCCTCAGCACTTCAAGGGGAGAGGGAACGGGGGTTGTAGTCAGTTTATCACACATTTCTGCTTGTCCTTCCTTCTCTTATTCTTCCCCTGCTTCAGCATGGGGTCCATCCTATGGGAGACAGTCCTCCACAAATTTCTCCAGTTTGGGAGCAACCTTCCGTAGGCTGCAGTTATTCAGAAACAGTCTGTTCCAACGTGGCTCCCCCATAGGATCCCAGGTCTTGACAGCCAACTTCCTCCAGCACAGGCTCCCCTCTCCATGGGGTCACAGGTCCTGCCAGATGCCTGATCCAGACACCCCAAAGGGACAGAGCCTCTTTTGAATGCATCCACTTGCTCTGGTGGGGTCCTCCATGGGCTACAGGGAGTATCTGCTCCACTGTGGATTTCCATGGGCTTCAAGGGGACATCCTGCCTCACTATGGTCTTCACCAGGAGCTGCAGGGGAATCTGCTCCTGCACTTGGAGCACCTCCTCCTCTGCCTTCTCCACTGACCTTGGTGTCTAAAGGGCTGTTTCTCTCCTATGTTCTCATTCCTCTCTCTAGCCACTGTTGCCTTACAGTTTTTTCCCCTTCATAAATATGTTATCACAGAGGCCTCAGCCAGCAGCGCTCTTCTAGCAGTCTTGGAACCAGCTGGAATTCGCTTTGTTGAATAGGGGGGAAGCTTCTGGCAGCTTCTCACAGAAGCCACTCTTGTAGTCCTGCCATTGCCACAGTTTTGCCATGCAAACTCAATGCAAAAACACATGAAATCATTCAAATTACTATTTGCTTAACATTAGATCTATCAGTACTTTGCTGAATTAGGTGCATGGATCTAAATCTTTCTCCAAAGTAAAGATTAGGCAATCAGAAATAGAAATTATATGATTATGTAATACTGATTTTTTCAATTACATTTATTTATGTCTTTACAGAGTTGTAAATATGCGGAAAATAACAAATTATTCTGAACATGTATAGAGATGTAAAGCCTGTCTTAGAAGTCTAAAGTTGCAAGTCGAAGCTCTAAACTCTGTGAATTTCAATCTGTCAGTATCATACAACTGAATCTCTGTTTTAGTAATACATACATATGTACGCATGCATAGAGCACATAAGCCAGTAGAAAAATTGCTGAATGTACAATCTGCAGAAAAACATATAGTCTATAAGTTTGAAGTGATAAAAGCTCTTGGGGAGTGCTCAGTTTTGCAGGAAAAAAAAAGGCAATAATTTTCTAACTACATGGTAATTTTTAAGAATATAAATGGATGGTAAATACTGCAGATTTCTATATGAACAAATTGTAATTATGTTTTATATTTGAAATAGTCGTCAAGGAACTGAAGCAGGTAGTTAAATTGACTCATCTGCTTTCATCAAATTTGTAAAAGTATATAATAAAGTCAGTCAGAAAGATGAATTTGGGGTATATACTGTTCCCTGGCAATTGCTGAAATTATATTGGTTTTAAATATATATGTGAGACTTTATTTATGTAGAATCCAAAGAACTTTGTATTAGGCAAGTCCATTCATTTCAGCAATGTTAGCCCAGATGACAGCCATTGAAGATCTCTGCCTAGGTTCGTATCAGGAACTAACCTATACCACCCCAAAACAGTCATGATACAGGCTGAGTCTGGCTTCTTCCACCACAATATTTCTCTAAGGCTGAAGAAAAGCAGGAACACTATGACCAGTACAGACAAACAGGGTGTAGCATAACAGTGTGTGTGGAAGGACATGTCTTTGAAGAACGAGCATTTCACTGGCTGAGTGGAGAGACTTGAAGTCCAGCAAATGGACACCCTTCTGTAACCATCTGCACAGGCCAAGGACACTACCTGACTCTTAAGGCTGCACGCCAGCTGGAAGGGCTGCACCATCTACCTGGTGATGGCCAATGCCTCCTCCCCGATGGAGCTGCTGAAAGGAAACGCTGCATCGCAGATCTCAGACTGAATGTGCCTTGACCCCTCTGCTAGGAACAGGCAGCAGACCTGCCTGCAAAAACTGTGCCCAGGTGGAGGACTGCTGTGGTTTCACCTGTGATACGGCCAGGAGCACTCTGAGTATCAATCAAGAAGTATTACTCAAGAAGAGTAATACTCAAGAAGAGCTTGGGGAGTGGTGCTAAGGGAATCTGGAGTACAGGCAGTTTTATTATCAGCCCTCCCAATCAGAGGGCAGTGGTTTGAAAGGGACAGTCAAATGTGGTGGATTAACTGGTGATTCACCAAATTATGGTTACAGGATTGGTGCCATAGTCAGGGCCTCAGCTACTTATACCATGGGACTCACTTTGAGAAACCTGGTCTGCTGAGGGCTGATGGGAAACATCAGAGATGTGGAAGATCACCTTTGGTCATAGGCTTGCCAAGCTGGTGAAAAGGGGTTTAAACCAAAATTGCTAGGGACTGGAACTTCAACCCACCCCCACCAGTTTGATGCCAGTGCCAGAGACTGGAAAGGGATCACAGATAAGGCAGGAGAGTACCTGAAGAGCAGCACAAGTTAATTCCTGCCTCTTCAGTCAGCAAATAGTCTTCATCTAGAGCTCAACTTAAATGCCTATATGCAAGTGCATGTAGTGTGGGGAATAAACAAGAGGAGATAGAGGTGTGTGCTTGATCTTACTGGCATCACAGAGATGTGGTGGGATGGCTCCTATGACTGGGCCATTGGAATGGGAACGATACAGGCTCTTTAGGAATAACTGGCAGGGGGAAACAAGGAGGAGGTGCTGTCCTCTATGTCGGTGACCAACTGGAGTGCATGGAGCTCTGACTGCCTGGGGACAGACGAGAAGTTAACCAAGAGACACCACGCTGTGTGGTGCAGTGCACATGCTGGAGGCAAGGGATGCCATCCAGAGGTGCCTTGACAGACGTGAAAGGTGGGCCTATGCAAATCTCATCAAGCTGAACAAAGCCAAGTGTAAAGTCCTGGATCCAAGCAGAGGCAATCCCATCACAAATACCGGCTGGACAGTGACGCTGCTTGATGCTGACGGCGCAGAAAGAAGAGCCAGAGACAGCTGTGTTCAAGTTCAAAGGAAAGGAAGGAAGGAAGGGGCCAAGACCCACCTTATATTTCTTATATACCCTTTTGGAAATCACTATTCATTGGAGGAAATCAGTTCTTCCTCCTTCAACTACAGTGGTCAAAGGGAATGTCCATCAAGGGTCTGTGTCCATGAGAAAGGAATGCATATGATAAGATTGTGTTAGAATAACATGGCTATATTTACAGAAAGTAACCTTGAAAACTAACTACCATGGAACTACAATTTTCAACAGCAAAGAGCAAGGCAACAGGACAGGGAATGGATCAAGCCCTGGAAAGAAGGACTTGGTGGGGGTGGTGGATGAGAGGCTTAGCTTGGACTGGCAATGTGCAATCATAGCCCAGAAAGCCAGCTGCATCCTGGGCTGCATCAAAAAAGGTGTGACCAGCAGGCTGAGGGAGGGGATTTTTCTTCTCTGCTCTTTTGAGACTTCACCTGGAGTGCTGCATCCAGTTTTGGGCAGGAGTACCTCCACTCTGAAGACAGGCTGTGAATGAAGGCTGTTCATCCTGGAGAAGAGAAAGCACTGGGAAGACATTATAGTGTTGCCAATTTTTGTGGGCTGGCAGAAAACAGAAGCTGGAGACATGATTATGAGGGGACAGTGAAAACAATATACTTTTTCTTTGCATGAATCAGCAGATGTTCATAACAAACTGGGGGGGGTGGGGGGAGGAGGGTTGGGCAGCTCCCCTGCTTCGCTGGCAAACCAAAGGCTCCGAGATGGTACCAAGTGTCTCCGTATGATGTCCAAGAGGTTCCCCCCTCCCCCCCCTCCACCGCACAGTGTGTTCCCATATTTATAGTAATTTTTATGAACAGCGGGGTACATGTACATGTAAGATGGCTATCGGATTTTCTACAACTTTCATGTTTCAATCATCTTAAGGGATGGAATGTTCTCTTCTCGGTGATACTAAGGGATAACTTAGGGGTAACATGTTCTTGTTGTGGCTAGAATGACTAGAGTATGGGTCTCTATTATCTACAAATTCTCTAAACAGTGGCAGTGGAATGTTACAGGGGTTCTACAAAGGGAATTGGAAAAGCAAAATGAAAAAGCAAAATCTACTTTGGCATCAATGGCACCTTCCAGTACCTAATGGGAGCCTACAAGAGAACTGGACAGGGATTTTTTACAAGGGCATGTAGTGACAGGGTAAGTCACTAAGGGAATGGATTCAAACTGAAAGAAGGTAGATTTATACCAGATATTAGGAAGAAATTCTTTACTCTGATAGTGGTGAGACACTGGAATAGATTGCCCAGAGAATCTATGGATACCCCATCCCTGGAAGTGTTCAAGTCCAAGTTGGATGGGTCTTTGTGCAGCCTGGTGTAATGAAAGGTGTCCCTACCCATGGCAGGGGGTTGAACAAGATGACCTTTAAAGTCCCTTCCAATCCAAATAATTTTATGCTTCTATGAAATAACTGCTCTTCTGATTTTCCTTTCATTTTATTTTGATATTTCACATTTCCACTCCCTGTGCAGAATTTCTCTCTCCTCTTAGGCGGGGCAAATTTGATCTTCTTTTTTGTCAGAAAGTGTAACACAGTCCATGTAAAATTTTATACAATAAAACCAGATTTGAAGATGGTAAGTCAACTGGCTTAATGGAATGAGAAGAAATAAGTTTTTATTGTGTATTTCCTTATGGGAATTTAAAACTAAAATAAAATATAGATAGCTGAGACAAAGGAGGAAGTAAGGAGCATAGAGGTTCATAAAGAATACTTTTAGCATCCTAAAACCAGGTTGAATACATATATGTAAAGTCTAGAGGCAGATAAACAGCAAGGAGTGTACACAGTCTTTAACCATGTTTTGTTGGAACTCTGAATTCTGAGAATTTCACTCTTTCAGCTCTGACAGGTTATGATCCTCAGAAATACACCTCATTTGATCTTAGACCTTGGAATAGGTGCCCACGATTGTGTGATAACTCTGAGATTATTACTGTATAATTAAGGTTATGTCACTGGGTGAAATAGATAGAAATGTGGAAATTTAGGCTTGTGGGGTATTATAATGCTAATGTCCAAGATGGAGGATTTTAGGCATAGGTTTGTACTTCATCTTCTTCTTCTTCCTTCTTCTTCTCCATACACTGTGTTTCCTACTATTGGTTCAAAAAGTCTGCAATGCAGATTATGAACAACCAGTTATTGGATTATAATTACAAATAATCTACATGGCATTTCTTAATTGGTTAACTTGGGGTATAAATAACCTTGAGAAACTGTGTTCGAGGCCATTTCCACCTTGTTAACAAGAGAACTGCCTCTGTGTAGCTGTGTTATAGATAAAATTTAATAAACTACTTCGACCGAAGGGTTTTTGTTACCTCCTGCATTTTTATCTCAACCATCTGTCAAAAGAACTCACAAAAGAGCAAAAATATCACACAGAGGCCAGAAAGCCATGGCCAACAACACAATAATGTTGTACATTCCAAATTCAGTACAAACTTCAAATAACTGGATTTTAAATATAATTTTATTTTTTAAGAAATACTCTCTCTGAACCTACTTTTCCTATTTTCTTCTTAAAACACCGTAATACTTTTAAGACCTACAAGTAACAGGGGAGGTACAATCAGCTTCCTAGTGTGGATAAAGAACAGTTGAGAGAACCCACACAAGTTCCTATGAGCAAAATAAATCTGATAGAGTATGAGTGGAAATTAATTTTTTCCCCCCATGGGTCTTGTACTAGCCTGTACAGCTGTGCATATTTTTCTGTTTTAATCCTCTATCCTCTAAGTATTTATATATAAAAAAAAAATTACGCAGTAGAAATGACTGTTAACTAAACTCATAAGAACTCACAGAATACATTAGCCTACTCTCAGCATTCAGAGCTCTGGGCTTAACTACTTATCAGAGTGATGCCACAGAGGTCAAAAGATGCAGAGTTGAGTTAATAAATTATTACAAAGATAAGATAATATATTTCATACAGTGTTTCCATCAGGAGCTGATGAGTCTAAATTTTACACATTATTATTGAAGCATTCAAATAACATTATATGACAAAAAACAACACAAAATATATTAAGGCAACTAGCATACTTTGCTGAAACAGCAACTACTAATAATATCCAGAATTAAGAAAAAAAAACCCACCACAAATATACCATAAAAATTTCCTTTTAGAAAAAGCTTTTTTTTTTTTTTTTCTTTTCATATTTAGTTTTTCTGCATTAAATAAGTGCTAATCAGCCATCCTAGCACTTTGGTCATTTTAGAAAACACATGGTTGACAGACATTTAGGAAAAGAAAATTACACAAAAAGAAAGCAGTGTATCTGAAAGAATTTTATATTTATACCTTCTAGGTACTGTCCTTTCATTTACCTTGTAGGCTCTTAATTCCAGAATCTTTTTTAATTTTTCAGAGTTGATTTTTTTTCAGAAATATTGTCATTATTTCTTCATTTAGTTCCTTTAATCAGAAGTATTAAACACATTGATCTGCAAAATACACACATGGCAACCCAGAAACTGTGAATGTGCTCTCTATTAGTAGAGCCTCTAGCTCAAAATCAGAAATCTTTTTCAGTAACTGAAGAAAGCACCTCAATTCTACAGCTTTGCTTTGGATTTACAGCAATGTGCTGGAGAAGGATTTGAGATCAACTACTATGTCCCAAATAAAATCATTTGACTTATCCACATAGTTGTAAAATTCTCAAGTTTTGCATTCCTTCTTCCTCCCTTTTTTTTTTTTTTTATTTTACCTGCGGCCTAATATTTAATTAGCAATGTAAAGTGGATCACTTTTAGCTGCATTTCAAAGTCCTCCCTGAGGAAGCAGAATTTACAGGTTCCTGTTCCAAAACAGTATGAGATGGGATTTGAAAACATACTTGCTGTGTGAAAACAGTTGCTAGCTGGCTATTGGGAAACAATGTCTAGCCGGAGACAAGTATGTCTGGCTCCTGCCTGTTGCTTCTGTTCTGCTTTTTTTGGTAGTCATGATTTGAGGAGGCTTAAGACACTGGATCCAGCTGGTGAGATAGGCAGGAGAAAGTCTTGCTGAAAATGCCCCTGGGGTTAGGTGTGAGTTTGGGATTTGAGCGTCTCGCACAAGCAGGACGTAAGCAGTTCTGACATGCCTGCTGGCAGGAACTATGTGGACTTAAACATCTCTGGGGAACTACAGGGTAACAGCAGATAAGTAGTGGGTTTAAGGATCTTAGAAACAGATAAATGCTGCTGATAGAGAATCAAAATTAAAAACCCATGTGTGTAAGGTAATTTTTAAAATGGGACTTTGGAGTTTTTAAAAATATAATCCTGATATTATACATAAACTAAATTTTAAAATACAGCATAAATGCAATCATATTTCTTTTGTTCTACATTATCATAAAACCTATTTTTTAACAGATTACATGCTCAGTTATATATTCCTTTACAGCAGCTTCATAGCAGGGAAACTCCATCTGAATAAAGCTAATGTAATAGAGCAGAAAATCAAGCTCTTTGTCTAGTTTTCTCTAGTCTCTATTTCATGTTCCTAAAGAAGTTAGAGAGATGCAGGAGTGGACCCAAAGATCAAAGGATATGAAATCTCCAAACTTTTGGTCCAAGCCAGTCAGAAGGCTCCACTGAGTATCAGTATTACAAAATCTAAACAGTCTGTCTTGATGTAGCAAAGCTGACAACTTTGCATCTATTACCAGCTAACTCATGCATTTTAGCACAAGTATACTCTTAAGGACGTAAATAGACACTATTTATTTTGCTAAAGCAGTGCCACAGTTTTAACATCTTGAAGAGCTTAATTTCCAAGACAACAGGTTTACTAAGTCATACAAATATCCTCCAAAATATAACTTTTCAAAAATGCGTAACTGTTTTCAACTATGTTGACAACAGTACCATGTCTCCTGCAGTTATTTCAGAGTCCTGACTGTGTGTAGAGCTGATTCCAGTGTCAGAGTCTGTATCATTTATGTCCAGATTAGTCACTCTATGAACAAAGTCAGGAACAGCAATGCAGCTACTGGAGATGCCACTGCCCTTGGGTGGCTCTTCATTTGACTGGAGCCTAGTTTCAATGTTGTCTTTAACATGTAGTAAATTAAATTCTTCTGTAAGAAGTTCATATTCTTTTTCCTTCTTTTGAAGCAGTGAGTCCCTGTATGTAAGTTCTTTCTGGATGCAGCTCAAGTATGAGTTGATTCTCAGACCATCTTTCATACTTTTTTCCAGCTCATATTTTACACTTTCCAAATTTGAGGTTTCCGGTTCAACATTAGCTGTTCCTTCTGTGTGAACGTCATCTCCACTTTTTTCTGTGCATATACCATGTACCTCTCTTTCAATTTCAGCACACAGGTTCTCTATTAATTGTTTGTGATGTTTCAGTCTCTCTTCAACCTGTAAAATTCCCTCACTTTTGCTCAAATAGTCATGCATCTCTTTTTGATCATCTGGCCTACTCCCTTGCTGCTCAGCCTCACTGATATTGATCATTAAATAGGAGTCCTGCACATAATTTTCTCCATCATTGGCCACACGATCTAGATGGAATTTCGCTTCACATTTTTCGATTTCCATATCTAGTTCCTTCATTCTAAGGACTTGCTGATGAATGGTATGATCTTGAGAAATGATTAGATGAATCAGTGTCTCCATATTATCTCTCTCTTGCTGAACACTGTCCTGCTTAAGCTTGGCCAGTTTTCGGAAAGTCTTCCTCACAATTTTCTTTTGCTTGTCTATTGGCAACATCTTCATGTAATTTGCTGGACTGAGGTCCCACTGCTTTTCTACATTTTGTACTACCTTGGCTTCAGCTGTCTTCCACAATGGAAACGAGAGGAAAGCATCTGACTTTACCAACACAAAATGCAAGTTAGACTGCTCTTCCCCCCAGGCCTTCCAAAGTCTCAGAATCTTTGTCAAAGGAGGCAGTACTCGCTCCGAACCTCTCCATTTTTCTACAATGCAGTAATCACTAGGTTTTCCAAAAAGGACCTTTTTCTCTCCAAATGTTGTCTGATGTTCCTCAAGCAGTGCTTGAATAACTTCTGAGCAAGTTGTGCGCTTTGTCAGTCCACATACAATCTTCTCCTCCTGGCAAACCCAAACCACAATCTCTCTTTCATTTGAAGCCATGTCCTTGCTGGGAGATCTGGAAAACAAGGAGACCAAGTATAAATTACATATCAATGGCAGAGACAGTATGAATAACTACTACAATTCTGATATGACTAACACAGTGAAAAACTCCTATATTATTGTACAAGACAATATACTTTTTTAAATCACATGAAGAAATATCTTTGAATTAAGTAACAGCTTTAATTGGGTAGCACTCTAATATTATTACTAGTCCAGATGAATGGGAACCTCACATAAAATTTCTTTTATCAAATCTAGTTTTTGTACACATAGTGTGTATTAACAATCAGTGATAAAGTTTGGCAGTCTACATTACACTTTCAGACTGTCCTAGGACAACATAACTTTCAGATCTTCATATTTGTTCTCATTACAGAGACTGCACAAAAATTTCTCAGCTCTTAGAAATAACTCTGAAGGGAAGAATGCACTGAAAATAGATGGACTGAGGAAAGCTGACTAATACCACCAATGAATTTGACAATAAGATAAATCTATAGTTCTTTTGCCACACCTGCACCCACAAAAGCATAAAAGCAATTGCTTTCCACTGTTATTTTCTAGTAAGTGTCAAGAAATTTGTTGCTCTTCCTGAAGCACTAAATAGCCTGAATTCCAGTGAGTTGGGAAAGTATACCAACTGCAAGAGAAGATATACATGAACCTGTATTTTATCACATTTGAAATGATACAGAAATGCAAGAAAAGCAAAAAAGTTATTTACTTGTTCATTTACTCATCTGTTTATGAATTACAATAAATTTGCTATTAACCTGGTACCTCCTTATACACTGAAATACCTAACTCCAGGTGTCTGAAATCCCATTACGGCCACTGTAACTGTCTAATCAGTACAATCTGTAGTGCCTGCAGAGCAATTCAGTCGACCAAAGGCAGAAAGTCCACTTTACAGCTAATTCTTCAGTTTGTCCCTATCTGGTCCTGGACTGCTGTGGGCCTATGTTGGCAGAGTTGCCAGGCTATTCATGTCCTCAAGCCTTCACATGCACATTTTGCTGCTTGCCCAGACCTGATGATTTGACCTCTTGCACAAAACGATAAAACAGTAAATTCCCTGAGGAAAAATGCCTTTCTCTGGATTTTCTGGTATCCCTTGCAGGGATCCCTTACCATTCTGAATGAATGAGATTTAACCCAGTCTGACAGAGAAAGCTTGAAAAGGAAAATAACTTTTCAGACAATATTCAAAGGGCTCAATACAGCATTTGTTTCTATCTGGGACTGCTTATTCGCAAAACTTTTCTAGTTTTCCAAGTTATAATAGGAATGGAGTTTTATTTGGTTTAATTATGGTTATACCCTATGATTAGTAAAGCAATCCAACTTGTTCTTTTTTCTTTATAATTACACAACATGACAGACACACTGCAATCCAATAAACTGAAGTATGATTGACTCAGCTCTAGGTGCCACTCTGACCAGGAGGCAAAAATCCTCAAAAGACAGGAGACTGAAAATGAATACTTATAAAACTGACAAGAGTAAGTTTATTAGCATTATCGCATAGGAGAGCTCTGTCCAACTACATTGCTCCAGGTCTTGGAATATTTCTCTGTAAAATGTATGTTTTGTAGATGACTCTGAGTAATGACATCATTTCCCCTCTCCAATAGCTTCTCCTTACAGACCAGTACTCTAAAGTAATTTTTTTTTTAAACTGGTGCTCAAAAAGTTAGTAATATTTTCATAGACTTCTTAAAATAAGAAAGCATATACCACAGACATAGAAAAAGTCAAACTGGCACAAAGAAAGAAAAATATTCAAGTTTAAATGTAGGGGAAGGAATGAAAGATGATATTAGATTAAATGGCATTACTGTTAAGTATGTCACATGCTAAAATGTTGGTATCCATACGTGCTTTGAGATTTGCGAAATACATGGTGCTAGAATTTTTTTTTCTGTTGCAAATTGGCAGTTAAGTGAAACTCAGGTAAATATCCAGTTGTAACATAAGTCAGCTGTGACTAAAATAACTCAGTATTTGTTTCACGCTGCAGATATGAAAAGAAAAAACCTACAAATAAACTACAGAGTCACATCATTTATTACACATAAAGTTAAGCAAAAAGAATTATCAAAAACACAGGATCTCAAAACAGGTTCACTACTGATACATAAATAACTGATTTACAAATAGAAGTGTATTATGTCATTGAATTTAAATTTATAAAAGCACTGACAGAAAAAAAAAGGCATAAAAATATAATGGGGACCATATTGGGGATTCTCAGGTATTAAATTCAGTACGTATCTTTCCTGGTTTCTTCTGCAACCAAGAAATACACTTCAGGAAATGAATGTTGTCTCTTCCAGCATTCTTTTGAGTGTCTCATGTGATTTTTTTTCAGATCAAAACTCTTCCTACCTTTTTTTTTTCATTCTTGTTTTTGGTTGATTGCCATACTTTCTCCTAGTCAATATTTTCAGTATGTAACCTAGTATGTGGATTAAGCAGAATCTTACTGTCTCCTCTCCTCCTGGCTCCTTTATTGTTTTCTTATGAAGACAGTTTCTCTCTGTGCCATTAGTAAATCTTCAGATAAATCTGAAAACCCGTAGACACCCCACCATTATTGTACTGATAAATACTTTTGCTATACCCAGTTTTTATATGCAATTCCCACAGAGTTCAGCAGGAGTTAAGCAAACTTTTGATGGAAACACGTTTATTGTAAAGCAATCTCTACAGAGTCCCTGAAAACAATATGGATGTAAAAATAAGATCTTTAAATTACTGTTTTCAACCCTTTTTCATCTGTTTATCATCCCCTGTGATTTTTTCAGATATGAACCTGTCTACCCAGACTTTACATTGAGCTTTTTAGGGAAAGGATTGTTCTTTACTTTATCTATAGCATGTAACTAATAGTAGCACCATGCAATTAGATAATGTAGGCACATGCAGGTATACAAAGAACTCAAGTAGCTTATACATGAAAATATGTACTTATTTTATATATATGTGTGTGTATGTGTTTGTGGGTGTGTGTATATATAAGTATATATATATCTATATCTATATCTATATCTATATCTATATATAATGTATGTAACCTACACCTTTTAACTATATTGTCACCTTTTACAGAAAAGAAGAAATTAAAAGAAATTCTGAACATCTCTAATTCTTGGATCAAAACAGAACAGTAAAGTACCAATTCTTTAATTAATTTTTCTGTGTGTTTGTCATAACATATATTATCTTAATTTTTATTCTGTCACTTTTTTGATCTTTCTAACTAAAAAGAATTTGCAAGTCATTTATAATCTTACAATGTCATGGAATGCTAATATCTTGTAAAGTATCAGAAGTGATTCTTTATTATCTTCCACTAAAAAATGGTAAACTGGCATCTTACCATGGACCTTTTAAGTAAAATTTATTGTATAATTCTTTTATCATAGTTAATTCAGGTAGTTCCAAACAAAACTTTAGCATCATTGTGTGAGTCACAGAACAAAAACTACTAACAACTTGCTTTCAGCATGCAAGAAGATGCCAGTATTAGGAATGTCTTTTGTTAAACTGTGCCTTCCACATAGAGAGTGAAGGGCAGATTCTGCATATATGAAGTGGAATGAATCTGAAAGTAAAGATTTCAGTATAAATTCACCATCAAAATTCCTCTTTGTCAAGATAAGAGAGGGGACTTGCAAGAAGAAATCATGTCTGCCTGGCCCGTCTATGATCAATTGCGATGAATCATCAAATGAAGCTATGTCTCTCTTTCATTAATTACAAGAGACCTATGTGGCTACCTTCAATCAAATAGCTCACTTTCAGGTAGTTAAATTCAGGTAAAGTTAATCCAATCAGATTAATTCAGGTGAGAATAATCCAATCAGATTCTGGTTTATCATCTGAGAGAAATGTAACAAGTATTGTTACAGCAGCAGTTGATTTAGTAAAAATAACTAAATGTGGGACCTACTTCTTTAGGTAGGTTCAACTACACTACAACTTCATAGCTGAGTTTAGACCTTGACTATTCAATTTAGCCAGTAATTTATAAAAAAATCCATTAATTCATTTCAATACTAAGGAAGGAGTCTTGAAAAAATGTTGGTCATTGACAGTAATTCCTTTTTGGCTTATTTTTTTTCCTGAGATGCAATACTACAAATTACAATCTTCAGCAACAAGATCTACTTTTAAACAGTCATTTTAACAGAGAGGCAACCTTCTCATGTTTACAGCTTCCTTGACTTTCATGTCCTGCAGTCTTGCAAAGGACACAAAAGAACTAGCATTCTTAATAACCTTACAGTTAACAAGAGTGTAACAGCCAAAGGGTTTTTTTCCAGTTTAAAAGTTTGGCTCTCCTGAAGACCACAATAACAATTTCTTCAAAACTAGCTAAGCAATTTCTTATGTTTTTTCAAGAATGTATTGCTGCTGCTGTAAACAGGCTTTCAAGCTTTCAGTTCTGGCTTGAATTGTTTCTTTGAATTGATCATTGAAATGTTTTACTTATCCATCTATGATTATGAAGTCTTGATGATAACAACAACATGCAAGTCTATCTTTTCTTGTAAAATCACTAGCTACTTAGAACAGTGAGAATTTAAACTCAATAATGGTCAAAAGTACATTTCCAATCTTTTTGTTTTCTTGTTTTGATTGCTAGTTTCATGTCTTCTACTCCTTGCTTCTCTTCAAGATGACCCAAAAACCCATCCTAATCATGCTCTAGCCCTCTCAAAGTCTTAATTATGTCAGCACAAACCGATTGTTGTATGTCAGATATACAATTTGTTAATTTATTCTTCAGGCTTAGGGGAAGGTAGTATGTTCCAGCAATGTATAGACAAAACAAAACCATGTACTTATGTCACACAAAGTCAAAATATGAGATAGCTTAAATGCTGCTGGGATACATAAATATGCCTATTTGGAAGAATGTATTTGTGCTATGGTCTTCTCTTTGTTCAATATGCACAGATACTTCTTCTGTGTGCAAAGACCCAGAGAGCACTTAGCTTGCTAAAAGCCTTGTCATCTCAGTGCCAAGGTTATTAATCTCTGTTATCTCTCAGAACTGACCTATAACTATCATCGAAGATATCAAAAATATGATGGTTTTTAATTATATTTACTTGCTGGAAATAAGAAGAAGCCAATATTACAGGGATACCTATTTGTCTGAAATGACCTGTATTTGTAGCATAGGGCACATGCTACATGTAATTTGAGAGCTTCTGATACCACTGATACTTACATGTCAGGGTATATAAGGGCTGATTAGTTTATCAGCCACAGAATTGCAGAATATCTCAAATTGAAAGGGACCCATAGGGATCATCAACTCCAATTCCCTGTTCACAGAACTACCTAAAATTATACCATATCACTAAGAGCATCATCCAGAAGCTCCTCAAGCTCTGACAGGCTTGGCGCTGTGATTACTGGAGAGCCTGTCCCCAACCCACTCTCAGTGAAGAACCTTATCCCGGTGTCCAAAGATTTGTGGAAATGATATGGGAATGCAGTATCTACCAGACCTCTGGCCTAATATGAAGTCAATAACCTAATATGAAGTCAAAATGTCGAAAAAACATACATCATCATGTTCCGTTTAGATATGATAATATTATATTTCTTTTATTGTTTACTTTTCAAAATCCCAGCATGTTCCCATATATATGTGTGTGTGTGTATATATATACATGTATCAGACAATAGATTATCGTTATGAAAGTAAAGATCAAAACATATTTTGGCTTTTGGAGATTTCTAGCTGTGAAATTTGCAAAAAAGTAAAGCAATTGGTGCCTATGTTGCAGCTCTTGCTTGAAAGAAACTAGAGAGAATTTTGAAAGTGAGTTGAAACATTAAAGCTATAGGAAATACACAGCCCATATGAAAGCTAGGGTCAGAAGCATTTCAACCCTTCAGGAGTAACTGGATCATATTGCAAGTTCATACTAAGTTTATTCAGACTACCCACATTTAGACCACCTTTTCTCTCAACTTTCTGTACCCTTCTTTAAAGTTATTCAAAAAGCAATAAAGGCCAAATCTTATACACTACTTATGCCTCCTGCCTAAGTAGATTACACACTTCCGAGTTTCCTAAGGGCAGCAATGAGGAAGTAGCTTGTCTCTCACCACCCAAAGAAGCTGGAATTACTCCAAAGCCTTAGGGATTCAAGAGAGCCTATTTACTAACTGCATTCCCATTCCCCTTCAAGAGTTCCTAAAAACAATATTAATGGAGGAACACTTAATGTCCATGTTGTGTAGAACACAGAAATTCCATACGTGACATGTCAGAAACTTGATTCTTCTTCCCTTCTGCATCACATGAAAGTCAGGGAAATGACTGTCTGAAAGGTGTCATGGCAGAACTGGTACTTTCACTGTAAGAGTTAAACCTCCCGAGATAAATAATCAGTGTAGTGCCAATACTGTAGGAAGACTTGGAAAGAACACCACAGAACTTCTGAAAACAAAACAATTATTTTAAAAGAAATAAGTTTCTCTCTACCATCTGCTTCTATATCCATTTAATGTTGCTTTGTAATAAAATTTCCTCCTTTACAGAAATGTATATAGGCATTTACTAAAAATAAAGGAAAATTAGGCATCTTGTGAGCCACGTGATATTTTTCAAACATACACATATACACAATAGTTTGGATGCTCTAATTAAAATATTTCAGATATTTGAAAAAAGGAAACAATTTAAAGAAAGCCTATTTTTACAACTAGCTATTTATAACACATTTTTTTCCTAGTATAAATTTGTGTTCATTTTTGTGTTCCTTTTTAAAGGCATAAATTTTTAATTCAACAAGATACCCACACTGTCAGGAAGCCACTATGAAGCATTTTAATTAGCAACAGCTGTTGCAAATTATGTCCTATATCAAATAAAATTTATGTACTTGAAACTGTAAGTAGTTCCTTAATCTCTTCTGTAGATAAAAGCCATCACCTTAGTCAGCTACTGCACAAAAAATGCAACATTGTAATTCAGCAATGACCTATGGTTGGAATTTCTGTTCACCTAAACACTTTATACTGTATTGGTGCTCTATGACAGATTTAAGTGAAATAATTTTGAATTGCAATGGAATAGTATTATTTTGTTAGAGAATAAAAACCATGAAAGGTATGACAGTTTAAAGAAAATAATTCTGATAATTATTTTATTACAAATAACTTGTTCACACCAGATTGTTGCTGGCTTGAAATGTCACACTTTGGTAAAAATCCCATGGGAAATCATGCGCTTCATTCTAATAACTGTACTGCTTGCAAACGGGTGTCTGAACAGGGACCAATAGTTAAGTAAAATAAAAAGGGGGGAAAAAGCCCTAACAGTACTTAAAACAGATAAAAAGGAAACTAAAGCAACCAACAAGAAGGACCAACAAGGGCTGAGAGTAACAATTCTGTCATCTGTTAAGTGGACAGACAGCAGAGTTTGTGCTATATAGAAAATAAGCCAAGAAATTGCACTAACTCAGGATGTTGCACTAACAGGAAGACAGAAATAAGAGATGCTGTAAGAGGAATTATACACCTTGTTCACTAGATAAGGGTTATAATGGATTAACCTGAACACTCCTCTGCTGCTCTATTTAATAATGACAGGACTATGTTGTCATTGCTACAGTGGTTGATACTATTTTGCAAAATCTCATTTGCAAGGTCTGAGTACAGAGCAAAGCTGACCAAAAGTCTTCCCCTCACTTATTAGCTCTGTTCTATACCATGTTTACACTTCCAATCACTTAACCTACAGGCAAGTGCAAAGGCTGCAGTGGAGACTGCATCTGTCCCTGCCCTTTCCTCCTGGTCTTACCTCTGAAATTTTCTTCCACCCCTAAGGGTACACATTCTCTATAAATTACATATGCTTTAAATCTGCCTTCCTGTCAGATAAATAATAACTTCTCTATTGTATAGTCAAAGTCATAAGGTTGGTAAATAGATATTAGTCAAAAAAATGTTTGGAATTCCAGCAAGCGTGCTATGTACACAGAATGCTATGACAGGTAACACGTTTATTATACCAGGTCTGTATTTCCAGTAGCCTGAGACAGCGGAGGTGAGGGTTTGAGAACAGAGGAGAACTAGCTGTCCACCAAAATATTTTCCAAGATGAGTAACAGTAACATTAACAATTTACTTGACTGGGAAAACATGCTTTGATGTGTATATTGCCACTGCTACTGAGGAAGCAGCTGTTATACAGGAATGGAAGATCCAGGAAAAACTCCAGAGCCAAAACAAACACTGACATATTCAATGACAGTAATTCTTTAGATCATGATGGGGGCAACAGGAAGATGGGCATTTTGAAATCCCTCAGTCCACTAAGCAACATGCAAAGTTTAGGAACACCAATACTGTAAATGCCACATCTTGATTTTGGGCAGTGGGTAATTCTCACCAGTGAACAAATGAAAATGGCACTGGTACTTCTCATCTACCACAGGAATTTTGCTGCATTGCAAAAATACAGTTCTTTGTATTGCCCCTGTGTCTACTTCAGTGCCTATGCATATTTAAGCACTGGTTACAAACTATACAAGCTTTATTAAGCTCCTATTAATAACGTACAGAATGTGTCTAAAACTCCATCACAGTAGCATAGGGGGAACAAAATAATTTATAAGTCATTTGGAATACAGGCTTCTAAATGATGGAATTGCTATTACAGCTAATAGAAATTTTTGTTATTTAACTTCTTCCACTAGAATTTTTATAACTGCCTTTTAGAAGCCCCCTGGTTGTTTATGAGCTTTTGAGATCAAAGACGTAAGGGGAATTCCAAGTACTGAGAGTATGGGGGTTTTTTGTTTTTTTTTTTTTTTTTTGGTTTTGTTTTTTTTTGTGTGTGTGTGGTTTTTTTTTGTTTGGTGTTTCTTGTTTTTGTTTTGGTTTGGTTTTTTTTTGTAGTTCCATGAAATTCACTTCAGCTTTTGTTGAAAGGCAAACATATATTGCTTCCCTTCCCTGTCTTTGTTGACATTTTGCCCAGTGAAGAAATTAACACAAAGCATTCTGGGGCTGGGTCTGAGCTGCCAAAACATGAACAAAGCACACTATGCATAGAGGGATGATAATAAGGCAAGTTAAATAATGGAACAAGATACAGACATGGAAATAATAAGACTTCACACTATTTTTCCAATACTCCCTGAGCTGAAGGAGGTTGGAATGGTTACCTTCCTATGAACCCTTATATGCTATGCATGTTGTGCACCTCTTGTCTGCTCCTGGTGGCACCATGTGAGACAGATACTCTTCTCAATCATAATGAATGGAAAGTCCAGATGGACTTGGTTTCTTTTTGCTAGTCCTAAAGCTGAACTCAGGCTCAGAAAAACAAATAAGGAAAACACTCATTTGGGTTCTATGGTGTCAGGCAAGAATAGTAGCCATGGTAAAGAATGGACAGGAAAGGGGGCTTAGGACTGGCCTTTGTGCAACAGTAAGCTTTTAAACCTGTTCAACCACCTCATCAACTATCACCCTTCCCTAACATTTTAAAGTCTAATGATTTGTCAACACATATTTTTTTCTGTATATCATAATATCTAATTTGAGTATCTCTCTACAGTTTGCCAGGAGTAAGAAAGACATTACGGACTTTAATATTCTTCTTTATGTATTGCAATAAATTCTGCAGAGTGAACCACCTCACTTTGAAATCATATTGTATGGTCTCTCCCATTTCATCTGCCTTCACTAAAAAATTTTGAAACCTTAAATCTCAAAGGGGGTTCTACCAAGACCTCACTGACAATCAATTCTTCCTTTTTTTTTTTTTTTAATTTCTTCCTCAAACTTTCTGAAAGACAATTCAGTGACAAACATGTTCCATTACTTACAGTATTTGAAGAGCTGAAAGGAAAAAAGGATGAGATAATGAAGTGGACTCTTATATAAATATTAATTCTAAAGAGCTAAATTGAGTACTAGATACATAATTATGCTAACAAGAAGAGTGGACATAATTTTTTTTAAAAGAAACCTGAAGCATTTTTAGTGTCCATTGTCAGTCTGAGAGATTTGCGCAGCTTATGCTTTTAAGTAATTTTCTAAAATTGCCTATCAATGAATGCTTCAATGTGTAGTTAGTTAGTCAGACACAGGCTGATGGGGTCTCTGAAATATAACCACATTTTCTCTGAAGAAGCTACTGAACAAATGAAATAAATTGTTAACCTCACCAACTGTGCTCTTCCCTTGCAATGGATATGCTAAAGAGGGCATAGGAGATTGCAAAACCAGCTCTAGTCAGCTGAGCAATACAGATAGGAAAGGCAAAAAGGGATGAATGGCTGTCTGGAAGCAAGTTTAATTCTGGATCATAAAGATTACCAAGAGTAATGGGAAATTTGTGAGATTAATGCAAAGAAGGAAGGTATAGATAAGAGAGAGATACAGAGTCCAGTAGCACACACACACAATTTTTAGATGTAAGAAGATGAAGGAAGCTGATTGCAGAGGAAGGACATTCCATGTGATTCAGATAAAAAGCCATGTGAATACTAAGATATTTGAATGATTGTGACTTAAGCCCCAAAACTATTCTGTGACAGACATAATGGCTTTAGATAATGAGTTTCCAGATGAGTTCATCTGAAGAGGACCATAACCATGTCAGTTGTCTATCACAACCGTCACACTGAAGCTGAGCTTCTTGTCTGACCTCCAATGAGTCATGTTGAATGAGGCCATAAAGATAAAGGCCTTGTTAAATGACCTAAGATAACCATCTAAATGTTATTGAACATTTTAGTAAGAAACTGTTCAAAAATTTAATGCAGCTGAAAAGGTGGTAACTTATGGCAAAAGAATTGTGATGAACAGGGAGAGCAGGTATAGGCCAGAAATCTGCAGTGGGCACAGCTGAAGCTAAACATGGCTATGTGACTGTGACCAAAGACCAGGGCAGGTCTAAGGGATAATAGTGCTAGTTTTGTGAGATGCATCTATAGCAAGATAGTGATTATCCCAAGCAGGCTGTGACACCAGAAAGACACTGCAAACTACTTGTTGTCATTAGTCCACAAAAAGTCAGACTGAGTCAACATTCAAATTAATCCGATGCTTCTTTACTTCACATATCCAAGTGTCTTTGCAGGTGGGGATCCTTTCAACATATGAGCAATTCAGATGGCTTCACAGCTCAGGGAGGATAAAAAGGCAGTATCCTTTCAACAAGGTACTTCATAAGCTGAGTGGTTACTGCAGTGACAGTTGGGTGAAAGCATGCTTCCCTCTGCCATCTGAACAACTCTGTCATGTTGGGAAAAACACACATATTTAGCTTTCCTCCATGACATGTGCACATTCTGTTTGTCACTTCTGACTTTTAAAGAAGTCTGGTGTGTACTCAGCTTTGTAATATGTCCATGCATAAATATGCAATCTACAGAAAGTGGCTATTTCTGCATGTATTTTTTATATATACAATGTTTTGGGGTTGTAATATATTTTATTCTACATTAGATGTAGATGTTACAAGATATATCTATAATAAGATATGCGACAGTATATCTTATGAGCTATACATATGCATTCCATGATCACATACAACACAAGCTGTCATACATGCATTTATACACTGAATATATGGCTACCATGAACAAATGCTTTAGCACAAAGAAATATGTTTAAGATGCAGCCAAGTACTTAAAGATTTCAGGCATTGTTTTTAAAGTTTTCCATGCTACTTAGTTCATGAAAAATCAATTTCATTCAGTGTATCCATAGCAAGGTTTATTCTCTGCTACACTGGACACCTGCCTTACTTAAAAGCATGTAAGAGATAGCACTCAGTTTTGTCAGTGACACTGAAGGTACCGAGGCATTGCAGACACTGAATGTTACAACTTTCCAGTAACTCGCTGCTGAAATTCATAATGCTCACTTGGACATCCTAACTTACAAAGAAAGTACTACAGAAGAGTTCAACTCCTAACAACAGGGTTTGCTGGCAACAGCAAGTTCAGCAGGAACTGACCTAAAGCAGTGAGAAACATGAACAAAAGGGCAGGACTTATATACTGCTAGCTCATGCTCAGATGATCACTGCATCAAAAAAAAAATACAATATTAATTAGAACAGCAACCAAAAGCCTGATTCCCTTCTCTCATTGAAGCTTTCAACACAAATCCTTGTCTTTTTCTGACTTCCTGTAACTCAAGACAGAACAAAATGATGTAGCTTCAACATGAAATACTGAGAGAATTTCAGTTTAGAACAACTTCACAAGACTTTCCTGAAAAATGCACAATGAGAGAGGCAAAAACTACATGGTGTTCCATGTAAGACATGATAGGAGTACAGGTGGAGTACAGGTGGAGTACAGGTGGAGTACAGGTGGCTGGGGAGTGTCACCAGTCAGAATTTAAACATCAGAAGTTCTTAAGCATTGTCTTAGGTGACTACAATTACATTTAAGCACCAAAGTGGCCTTCATAAATCTAGCCCTTACTGCTTACATTTGTTTGGTGTGTGTGCATTTTTATTTGTATGTTTTCTCCTACATATGGTACCACCCTTTTAGAGGACACATTCTAAAATTTAAGCTTTTCATATATGCCCTTTACCATCAGATATTCAATTGTTCCTCAGGCTGACACATTACTGAATTTATTTCCACATATTCTTGTAGAGAAATAACTCATTTTTATAAATCAAAGCTCAAAAAGTTTTAGGCCAAAGCTAACAACTCATTTAAATTCCCACTCTGTCTAACTGAATTGTTATCCAAAGGCATGTGCAAAGCGAGACATCCATAAACTTCCTTCGCTCAGCCCTTATGTAAAAGAGATTACAGGACACTGAATTAGCAAATGAGGAACACACAGTGAGTAACCTGTTCTGTAAACTGTGGTTTATGTGACTTGCCCAAAACCAGGTAGGAATTTTGCGGCAGGGTCAGGGAAGACATCCATGTTACTAGGATGGTTCTCCCTTAATCATACATTATCTACCTGTAATTCACCTTTTAATTTCTAAAATTTGTTTCCCTTTTTTAATTTCTAAAATGAGTGGTGCAAAAGATGATTAATAACATGCTCTACAAAGTCTGAGCATGCTCCATGAAAAGTGATTGGGTGGAGTATCATCTACCTTAAGCTATTTTAAAATGTAGATGTGCAATCAAAGATAATTTTCTGACCTTCCTCTATAATCAGTGGTATAAAATAGGCACCTCCAAAAGGGTGACTAATCCCATACTGAAAGCTTGTCTAAGACTGAATGAATTACCCTCCGGAAGTGTTTAGATGTATCCATTAACTAAAAAGAGTACCTAGATAACTAGATACCTAAATTTTAAGTGTCTCAAGTTGAGTAAGATAGAGCTTGACATTTGTGTTTTACTGTGTACTTGAATTTTGGGAGCAATATGAGTGTCAGCAAAAGTACTGTGACCATCCACAACTGCAGTTCCAAAAATAACATAGATCTTTGTCTGACACCTGTACTGACCTTCATGGGTAAATAAACATGATTATCTAGCTAATGCTGAAGGTACCGGAGTCTGGGAAAGTGCATTAAATCATTACCAAGCCTAAATTGTTGTTAGAAAACTGGAATTGTGAAGAGCTTTTCAGTACAACAAGAAATAACAACAAAGTGATACAGGCAATATCAAGTTAAACAAGCATACTCAGTGCCTTAGCAATCAGTACAGAGGAAGCCTGTCAACAGGTAATGTCCAAACGAAACAGCAGTTCAGAACATCAGTTTACCAATTATGAAGCCAACCAAAACATGAGAAGCTGAACATCAGTGCAAGATCATGAGTATCACTAAGTCACTCTTTGATCAGTGAGCTAAACCTGATAACTTCCTATGGCAAATGCGGTACACTTCAGGTCATCAAAAGAGTGTCCCAAGTGTTGCTCTGAAAAAAGGTGCAGCTTAAAAGTGCTTTCACAGTGGAAGATACCCTCTGTAGAAATAATTCCTTTGAATTGAAGGAGGTTGGGGAAAGCAAAGTAAGGTGTTCTACATGGATGATGGAATCTATTAACACAAAGCAAATTGCATGTTCAAGTCCCAAGGGCAGACTCTCTTAAAAATTAGTAGTCTTCACTCAACTGCATTATTCCAGTGAGATCATACATCCTTGCAAGCTAAAGCAAGGTAAACGTAGTTATACCTGACCAAAACAAAGGTCTAATAGATTATTAAATTTTCATAAACCTGATTTTGTCCTTGAATATGAGAATATTATGCTTTTGCATATTTATTTTAAGATCTGATATTTTTGTGTTATTAAAAGGAGGGAAAAAGAAAATCTGCTTTTCAATAGAGATGATTATATTTACCATTATGATGGGAAATTCATAACTCAGAACTTTTTACATCAATGAAAGAGAACAAATAGGGGAGAAGAATAAAGAAAGCAACTTAATCAGATTCACAATTTTGACCCTCAAAATAGGCAACTTAGATTTCTATATTAACAGCTAACACCCTCTCTATATTTTCCTCCTGTGATTCCTCTGCAACTTACTAATTAATGTGGAAAATATAATAAAAAACCAACCACAACCCAGAAAAACAGAGGCTTACATGACCCAAAGATTACAACAAAATAAACATGTTGGTAGCCTGGCTTCTTTTAATGCTAATGCTCAAAAATGCATTCTAGCAACCATCTAAACTACAATTTAAATGGTTCAAACTGACAGAGGCAAATATGTACTCAGGCAGACAGGAGTGAGAATGAAAAAGGAGAAAGTTGGTGAAAGAGAAACACATCTTTAAATAAACGGTATAAATAAAGTGCATGAGGGATGTGCCAAACATGCACTGGAATTTTTTCTTTCAGGTTTGATGTCTTTTACTCATTTCCATATGGCATCAGGACTTGCATTTCATAGCATTAAAAATATAATTACATGACAACTTTATTATCATTACCATCGAGAACCTTCCTTTCTGTTTTTTCACTGTCTGCAGGTAACCTTCTTTACTTTTGTTCACTTCACAAAATCACCTCAAAATATATTAAGATGCACATGGCATTTATTTATTTCTCTTTCTGGGACATTCCAAATCTTGCAAGCCACATATAACATTACGAAAAATTTTAGATGATTGAAAATTGCTCAGAAAATTATATGAAATCAAACCTAAACAATCCACCGCGTATTCTCACTTCTCTGCATGGCAGCTAAATCTAACACTGTACAAGAATGACAAACAAAGAACTCACAGATATAATTTGTACATCTCTCACTAACTGGGTTTCACACTCTGCACTTCTACACATTTTACACTGTCCAGTCATGTCTTACTTATTTTCCTGAGGCATGTAAATATTAACACCCAAATTATGGCTAAGGAAAACTAAGTAAGCTTATCGGTTGTTTGAGGTCACAAACAAGTTGGTATCGTTACCACTATTGCAACACCTGCACCCTAAGTCTATGTCTGGATAGGTCAAACCAAAAAAAGGCAATGTGATTAATCCTGGAGCGTATTTGAGGCAAGTTCCAGAAACATGCTCAAAAAAGTATTGTTTTGGCCAAGGCTTCCGGAAACCCTTTGTCTCTTATCTGTTTGTCCTGTGCGATACCTGAGGAATTGCTAGCATGGAAACACTACACAGAAGACAGAAAGTCATCGTCTTGAGAGTATCATAGTACATAAGAGAAACAATAGAAATGACAATAACAGCCCAGTTACCTATGTACAAGACTGGGAACCACCATGTCAACATTCAGTTGTAGGCTTCACTTAATGTGCAGTCTTTAAATTTTTATATTGCATCATCCTTTCTGTCACTATTAAGAACGATTTATCAACATACTAAAAATAGAAGCTGAATGAATTAATTAAGGCTTGTGCAGCATATGTGATGTTAATGTTTTCAAATAATAATGTTTCAGACCAGAGTTTTAAATTGTTACTATTAATCACATAAAACAAACAAAACAAAACATTTTTGAGCACAGATAAATCAGGAGGTATTACTCTGTGATTACCACTGACTTTTATTAAAGTTAATACAATTTAAAAAATCCCCATCTCTGAAAACTTATTTCTCTCTACTGAATTCATTACACATTTAGCAATGTGTCTGAGTCTTTTTTTCTGCATGTACAATGCTAGTTTTTCAACAATAAAATAGGAAATTACCACTGGCCCACAAAATTATTCATGTTTCTAATTTTTGACTAAAAAAAAAGGGATTTTTGTCTGAAATATATCTCTCAGCCTGACTCTACACTATATTAGTGTTTCAGATTAGCTTCAACTTAACCTAAGTCATGCTGTTAGATGGTGTAGTATTACATTCTTCTATTAGTCATTTTATTTACTCCTTCGGGATGAAATAGCTGCCTGCCCTCCCGGAATAGTAGATAATTAACTCTTTAGAAATAAGGTTAGTGCTTTGCTAGATGAAAAGCTCTTCCTGAAAGTGAAGTGAACAAATATGTACAAAGATTATTAGAAAATGTACGCAACCATTTTGACCCTGATACAAAGCTTCCAAGCCAAACCAGAAAATAAATTATAATGTATGAAGTCTGGCTCAAAAAGGAACAACTTCTTTCATAGTTCTCTAATACATCACACAGTCAGTCTAAAATGTTAACACAAGTAGCACCACTGATACTAAAACTTTTTTCTATCCCCTCCAAGATACATACCAAATACTGCATAGTCTTGTATCAAAAAACACCTTTATAGCTTCATATAGACTTTTTTCCGAGTGTGCTCATCCAAGAGAAGTACTAGATATCTCACATGATCCCATGAGACTTACAGTGTGGATCATACACAGTGCATTCAGACAAGCAGCTGATCTTCATGAGCTTTACCAGTCCAAACCTCAATGCTGAGCATTTTCAGTTTTACTTCATCAAGGTTTAAAATGCAGCAATGTACTCAACCATAGAGTACAAGAGATATTCAGAGTAATACACAAATCACTGTGCTAACTAGATGCAATGAGAAACTACTGGAGGGAGGGAGAAAGGGAGGGAACATGGAAATGATAGGTCAGTACCAGATAGATGAAGTCTCTAATCTAATTCACTACCCTGCACTGTAATATAAAAACTGAGAGAAAATTGAATGTGTCTCTCACTGGGGAGGGGCTTCTGACTGTCAGGACAGGAAGAACTCCCTCTATATCTGTAACGTTGAATGGAAATATATGGCCTTTCTTTCTACCTCTGAACCTGAGATGAGCTAATTAAAGAGTAGGCAAAGTAAGTCTTTACCTTTTACAGAGAAGCAGTACACTAACTCCTGTGGCCATGAGTAAAAGTGGAAAACAGTGGAAAACAGCAAACAGTAAAAGCTGGAAAAAACACAGGAAGGAAAAGCAAAACCAGTAAACACATTTAAATATTAACAGATTTGTAACACAACTGTGTAATCATGAAACAGTACACTGGGTTCAGAATTGCTGCATGTCAACAGAGTGTACAAATGGTTATAGTAAACACAGGACCAGCATGAAGTACACTGGCAAAAAGTATTTCTCAAGCTGTTGTGCATAAGAGGATAATCCTACAGCATCAAGACGGATTATCTGTACCCTCTCCCTTTCATTTCCCAGCTACAACATGCATGAAACAGCAGAGCTTCCACAAGTTTGGCTAAGGTTTATGTGCAAAACCTAAGGAAGAGGTCTCAATGAAAGAAATAGCAATGAGGTCAGCTTTTTCACTGAGATATATCCAGATATCTTTGAAGTGTTCAAATTAACATAGAGACCCATTTTCAAATATGATCAAATCTAGTACCCAAGAGGAGAAAAATCCCAATCTTACAGAAAATCAATGCAGCATAAATTCATATTCTGCTCAGCAACCAGGAAATAATATACAATGTGAAATTCTGGTACATAAACATTGCAAGAATATATGTTCTGTATTTCTCATATTTGGATAGGGAGCTGTTTTGTCTCTGTACAAAGCAATGTGTTACATCTGTACGCGACCTTATGGGCAAAGTACTCAGTGCCTTTTCCTCCACCTTCAGCTAAGCATTTCCTGCCCTCACCATACTTCTGAAGCATGACGTTAGCTAAGCATTCCTCTCATTCTCAAAGTAGGCATCTTTAAGAGATTTGCATAAAAATAAATCCCCTTGAGTTTATTCACGTTTCAGAGCTTTAGTCCTGCAGGAAACTTTCCTTTTTCCTTTGTTGTCTTAGAGGGTACAGCCTGTCCCTGCTGCGCACATTTGGGTTTATAGGTGGGTGGGGCATCTTGGACGTATTGTTCTCCTGGGGACACACTGACAAGCACATACACACTCTGGGGACTATGATTACTTCTGGTTGTGACAGAGGACAAAGAATAGTGTAAAAACTACCTATAGCTCTTGAAAAAGATATCAAAATATCACTATAGTCTTTCTCACAAGAAACGCATGTTGGAGTCACATTCCTAGTGGCCACTCCCCTGAATCAAACCAGGGCTTACAGTGATCTAATGGCTACGTGGACCTTGTGCTGTCTCTGCATGAGTGACATTTCAGCAGCCAAGAGAGTAGTGCCTGAAGATCTTTCAAATACTAACAATAGTTCAGCACAGGTTTTGTCTTCCTGAGGTTTAATCTCAGTTTCTTTCTCTAAAGGCTCATGGCATCATGGACAACATCCCTCGCCTCTTGATTGAATACCTCATACAGACAGACCCAGCTAGAGTAACCTCTTGGTTTAAACTCTGAGGTCTTAGGGGTAGAGATTGACAATTTATAATCTGGATGTGAAGAGCCTACTATTAAACAGGGCCCTGATCTGGGACCTCTGGGCAATGCTGCAAGACAAGCACTAATTACAGTGGTGTCATCTTGTTATCTGAGCAAATGACTGTAACGCCTTCATTTTCCTTCTGGCTCTTCTTCCACCCACCTTTGTTGCCTCAACTTAGCTTTATGTCTTCATGTAAACATAGATTTTATTCCTCGTTTGCTTATCTTATAACTTTCAGGAGTTATATTTGCATGTAGCAAATAGTCATTAAAAAGTTCCAGAAAAAAAGCAAAAAAGCTGAGTTTCTCAGAAATGTGAATGAGCACAACGCCTATTTAAAAAAGCAGCAGCAGGTTAAAGATTTACATTTCTGTATATCCCTTTTTCTTCCTTCTTTATAGGTAGTTAAACTAAGACAAGGTAGTGACCCACAAGTTCTGACTCCCCCTCTACTGTCCTAAACACAGTGAAGCAGTTTAAGATCACTTCTTCTCAAGGTTTCAAATGAGCTCACCAAGATACAACTAAAATGAGAAAGTATTGTTATGTAGCTCTTCAATCATACTTCAAAATCATTTTACTAACTGCATAAGCAAAATTTATTTCTCAAATTTCAGTATCAAAGCTACCATTAAATATGCAGAAATTTTAAAATCTGAATAGATAATAACACATAATAATTATAGAATTTGCTTTGTTCTTGACCCCCTCCCCCTACATTTCTATCATCACACAGCCCCGTCTCATTGCCACAAAACCTCTCTACCATTAGAGGCATTAATTTATTTTTGGGGACAGGAGGATGAAGTAAGAAAGTGCTAGATGTTCACAGTAATGGCTCCTTTGGTATTTTAGTTTTTATTGTCTATTTAAAGCTTTGGATTATGACTTTCTTTTCCTGAGAAATAAAACATCACACCAGCAAACATAGTGAGATTGATTCAATTAGTTTGAAGATGTTGTAAATACCCAAAAGAGAAACAGTTTCACCACTGAACACAGTGGAACTGTGCTTTGTGATTTCATCCTTATTCAGATAAGTGATAGCAGGAGCAACACTTTCTATTTTAAGAGTAATAAATTTACAGCTCTGTGTAAAAGCCATTCCATTTAAAAGTTCATGTACACCTTTCCAGAACTTCTAAACATAAAATGGCTACATGAGAAGTACATCAAAGTTTTCAGACACATTAGCAAAATATGCTGTTTAACTGGTAAAGTACAATATTAATAATCCTAAAATAGTGCTCAATTTTTTAAACATTGACTGTTACAATCTTTCTAATTTATATCCCATATAATGAGCTAAGTTAATACTTTCACACAATTCCAATAAAAACAATCGCCCCCAAATAATTTTTAGTATATCAAATGTGAAAACCAAAAGCCAAACAGGGAAAAGAAATGAGACATTTTTACAAGACTTTTTAGAGTTCAAATATATTCCCCCGGGAAAAGATAATCCCTTGCATTTTTTTAAATACACGCCAAATTTTAGTGAAGAGCACCAGGCAAAATGAGAGTGAGATTACAAGTGATTTTAGAGTTTCTCACTGAGGCAAAATTTCAGTGATCTGTTTTTGTTCAGGTTCAGCTACATGGGCTCAGATACTGTACATTCCATAGGGTCAAAGCAAATTTACTCTTAAAAAATCTAGTGCCACCCTAGCACCTAACATGATTACATAACTCTTTTTCTCTTCGCAGCCCGCGTGTGGGGCATGTGGAAGCATGTACAGCGTGAGGGACAAAGTCCCCATAAAGAAACTTCACGGTAGCCGACCCAGCGACCACAGCTGCTCTTCTGAAAAGTTTTCTAGGCAAAAAAAAAGCATATGCAGTGCAAGTCCACCCCGGACTAAAGGCTGAACAAAAAAGGCATCCTGTCCCATGCTGAGCGCTCGATGCTCCCCTACCTCCCAGGCTTACAGCCAGCTGAAGAGATAAGAGACCGGGTTGATCCGAAGGGGTCGCAGGCTCTACGTTCCAGGGCAACGGGGCTAAGACGGGAGGCGAGGGGCCCGGCCCTCCCGTGAGAAACTCCGGGAGTTTTGTCCCGGGGCGGGGGAAGGGCTCCGGGTTTCCCCCGGCGGCCGACGGGACGCGCACGCCGGGGCTGCAGCCGGTCCTCCCGGCGCCGGAGCGCCTCACCTTAGCGCTGGGCACTGCCACTGCTCCCCTCGGTTTAGGTGGGGACGGTTCGGGGACGGTTCGAAGTCCCGAAGAGCTACCTTCCGCTCACGGAACATATTGCCCAGGAGTCAAAAGAGACAGCGCTAAGAGGGGCATGACAGGTCCGGGGGAGGGGGCAAGGGAAGAGCCCCTTGTCTCGGCACACGCCGGCCCGCTCCCCTCCGTTTCCGCGGCCCGGCTCTCGCCCGCAGGTGAGCCCCTCAGTTCGGCTGCCGCGAACGGGTACAGTCCGGGTAACACATCCTGCCCCCAGAACCAAACAAAAAGTATAAAAAATTCGTCCCATACCACCCTACCTTTTCCTCCACAAACCCACGCACTTTACCTGTTTTTATGCCGGGTTTTTAATAAATGCCTTCCAAAAGGAGCCATGATCCCAGCGGCATAACATCAGCGATCCCCAAACAGTTCGAGGGTGTTCCCTTCTCCCCTATTTTTTTCCCTGAGCGCCTTCCAGCTTGTTAATAGTCACCGAGCGTAGCGATGAGCTGGAAGTTGTGCAATTTACTGCTAACTTTGAACTCAAGCTTGTTGCTGCTGCTGCACCTTTGGAGTCCTGCCCAACTGCGAACTTGAAGGAGGTGTTTAGAAGCAGGAAAACGAAAGGGGGGTGGGATACACACTCGCTCCTGTGATGTGAAGTTATGCACAGAACTTGCTAAACTTTCAACCTTGTCACCCCAGGGCAGCGGGCAGCAAATGGGAAAGAAGGGGTTTTGCTCCCCTGTGGAACTCTGTAAAGACACATACACATACACACACACAAAGCACTGAAAACTTTCCTCGGGAGGCTCCAGCCACTTCAGGTCAAGTCTCTCAGCTTAAACACGCGCGTTAATGAAGGGCAAGCTACAGTTGCCACACCAGTTCTCAATGTATAATAACCTGCCTTTTCAGTACCTCGGTACTTCTTTACAAGGTGTTGAGCCAGTAAGGGGAAGATGAAGAGAAAAAAACCACTGTGGCCCCTCTGCTCTCCCTGTTTTTTTTAAGTAAGTGAGCTATTTGCATTAAAGCCTTCACAGACTAAATGCACCTTTGAAAATGTGGCCTAGCAGAGAACAAGCAAGGCAGCAACCTGAAAGACTGGGTTTGTACCACGCTGTTCCAGGACCTTTTTTGTTATTATTTTAAACTGGCTTTGCCAGAAGGGAAGTGAACACACACCATAGTTCCTGTTCACTGGAACCCCCTGGGAACAAGAGATTTGGAATAAAGCTTCAGAAGGAAAAAAACTTTTTTTTTTTTTCTCCTCCAGGTTGGAGTGGAGCAAGGGAAAGAGAACCCATTGTGCCCAAAACTCTGATACCGGTGGGTAAAGTTCTCAGGGCAGATGGGAAGTCCCCTGCAAATCCCTAGCACACCCTAGCCCTGTCCTTTCTGCAGTTAATTCAACAGGTACATATTAGGTGTAAATCAGGTTTTTTTCCCCCTCACAGGGCAGATTCTTTATGTGGCTGCCCAAGGTGCAGCACAATAGGGAATTGTTTTATTAACCAGGGGTGATGATTAAATAGGAGCCTAGCAGAGTAAGGGCTTATCTGAAAAAAAGGCTTTTTCTAAATTTCCCCTTTCCTCCCTTATTCGAGATAGTTACAGCAGCCTGAAGAAAACAAAGCACGGGCCCATTCCATGGGTTACCTATTACTGGCAGCTCTAGGAATACCCCACATATTTTCGGTTCAGTCCCACGCCTCTAAATTCTCTGAGCTGTAACTACAAAGAGACTGGAGCCTCTTAAAAGCCTTGTTTGTGTATTCATTCAAATAACACAAAAAATAGGGAACCTGAAATGAAATAATTTTCAGATTTCTCATCCAGCTTCCAGGGTAGATTTTAAGTAGTCTGATTTGGTTATTATGAACATAAGCACAAATTAAGTCCATAGAACTCTTTTATTTTGCTTTGAATCAGGATATATATGCCACAAAGAGGGGATTTTCTTGTATCTAAAGGACTGGGAAAATTTTTCGGTCCCTAAGAGACGTTCAAGGCATATTTGGCATAAAAATCAAATCAGTGTAGAACTTCCTAGAGAATAATTAATATTCAAATAACTATTTATATTGGCAAAGTTAAAATGAAATAGCTTTATCTACAAAATAATATTCACTTTTCATTATGAAAATAAATGGGAACTCGACAATATTTGTAGCTGTTTTTATTACTGCTAGTCATCTCACAATTTTAATTTATTCAAAAATTAAAATACCATGTAAATTGTTCCTCTTCCTCTAGCAAATGCAAAATAATGTTCAACCAAATATATGTAATGTGGGTCCCTCTACACAAGTAAATGAAAATGTTTGTTACATTCATGTAGCTATGCAAAGAGTTGTAGAAAAGACTTCAGCATAAGCAGACATTTTCCCCACAGCTGAGGGAAAAGATAAGGCTTTCCATCTATGCACTTTCACAATTAAGCTAGTCAAAATCATGAAGAAAGTCTTACAGAGTAAAGGAGAGAATCTTAAGAATGAGGTACATATAAAAACAAGAACAAAATATATTTGGTATACCATAAAGAAGTGAATACATGCAGTTTCACCTGATACTCAAAGAATCTGTAGAACCCAAAGAAAAGTAGCACAGGAGGCAAAATGCATAGATACTTCTCTTAGTAAAAGAAGGGACTTGAGTTTCCATTCCCCAGCACATAAACTAGTCTCTGAATAGAGCAAGAATAGTAGCAAAACTTTGCAGAGAGACAGGTTAATTTTGTAGGCAGTTTTGACACAACAAGTTCAGTTAGCTTGTCCTTAAACTTCCAAAGTGCCTCATATTATCTGTATGTACATGTCCTTAGTTTTCTTTAAACTGCAGCTCTGATCTTCCAGGAATATTGACTAGCATTCCAGACCAGGGCCCTGGCACTTCCCAGCATGCCACATGGACATAAAAAGCAACAACCACTCAAGTCTTGAATATGATCACCTTCTATGCATACTTTGTGCATGCAAAAATCTCAAAGATGAATAACTAGTAACACCTCATTTTTCACCCTCAAGTTGTTAAGCCCACCAAATTACTCTCCATAACAGTATATTCCTTCTAGGAGAAGTAATGAATGAATTGCAGACAGTTCATTTTGCAGGACTGACTTTCTGAAAAAAAAATACATATGTGTGGATTTTGAGATCTTCAGAAAGACATGTCAACAATTCATTGTTGTATTTAAAGGAGAAAGAAAGGGAATTATAGAGTTATCACCTGCCATATTCCAGAGCATCTTACTCTAAGTGTTTTATTCCTCTCTTTGGCAAAATTACTGCAGCATAGAAATGCTTTAAACCCCACTTTTAACCCAGGTTTAGAACCCCGCTTTAACCATATCAGTCTGTGGCTATAGTTTCAAATTAACTTCTTAAGTATAACAAGGAGTGGGTATGCTAGTACTCCCTCCTTCCCTTTCTCACCTCTCTTACCCACCACAGCTCCAGTGCTTTTCTTAAGCATTTTCCAGGATCTCGTCTGATCTCCTTGTAAGCTGATGTAACCTATTCAAATTCCAACCCAGCAAAAATGTTTGTTTCTTCTATTTTGGCTGATTGGTGAGATGAGTTATCTTACCTCGGGATCAGAAATGTTCAGTCAGACTATGTGATTTCTAGAGCTGATGCAAGTAAGGAATACTAAGAGAAAAAAAAAGAGGAAGCAAAGAAGAACTTGGAAAAGGGGGGAGGGAGCAAGACCTCTTTTGGCTGAGTGGTAGGGTAGCTTGGTGGCTCAACCTATTCTAAGAGTGGGTTTACAAGAAATTACTTCATCTCATCTAATGGCCTGTTGTCCTTAAAAGCGGGGAGGTCTTACTGCTCTCAGCAGCCACAGACTCCTGACCCTTTTCTTGTGCCAAATCTGGTTGTCAACAGACTTTGTGCTCACACCATTAAATAGATGGAAAATGGACTTGACACAGGGAAGTGAATAAACAGTGTTTTGTAGGCTAGCTAGTTAAATTGGCTTATTGAGGTATCAGACAATTGGCAGACCTGGTATGTGAGGAGAGAAAGAGGACCATGAGGCCAAGAATGTGGGCAGAGACATGTGGGAGGAAGATGTCTTGTCTGAGCAGCCCTGAGCAGCTGAATTGGCTCAGTCACATTGTGTAACTTCATTCTGGCTGCAGCAATGAGCAGGTCAATGGAGGCACCAAAAGCTACCTTAGGAACAGGACAAATTGCCCACTCCTTACTCTGTGCATAGGCTGATTCTGGTACCTTGGCTACCTCATTTTAAACCTCATAAATACTTATGTCTGCTTGTCAGTCAAGCATGTGAATAAAAGACACTAGACCAGATAGTCCAGTAGAATGAGAAGGAAAGGTCAGTGTTGGGATTATAACCCATCAAAAGGCAGAAGAGTTGGTGATCAATATTCAGAGAGGTTGTGGATTTGTCCTGCTCAACTTACTTGAGAAGATTTGCAGAAGGAACTCAAGAGGACTCGTGGCTGATGATAATATGGCAGGTGAGGGTCATGTTGAGAGCAGAGTAATATACTGAGAAGAAAATCTAAATAAACTTTTAAATTAACTGTCACATCTTGGAAATGTAATTTATTTGAAACAGTTCATAGAAAGCCTTAGATCAATGTTCTATACTGTTAAAAACAAAACTAAACCAAAACAAACAAACAAAGAGAGTTAACAATTAATGAGAAAGGCATGCAAAATGAATTGGAAAAGGTTGTTATGCCACTGTAAACTTTCACTCTGAGTCTGCTTTTTGAATAACCCAGGTAGCCCATTTGAAAGGATACAGAGTACATGGCAGCAAGAGAGTTTTAACATACAGAACTGTTTCATGTGTGAGGAGAAATCAAGTAGAGGGATAAGACTCTTGAATCTGAAGAAAGCTGAATATCTGACTAATTTAAAGGAGCTCTATGATCTACATCATGGAGAAAATAAACATGAAACAACTATTTCTCATTATAATTGTTCACATTGTACACATTGCACACATTCTCAGTGCAAATTTAAGAGCCTGGAGAAAGAAACAATCATAAAGCAAAGTTAAAATAAATACACATAAAAAGATTGTACTTGTAAGTAAATTATAGAAGTGCTATCTGACTGCAAATAATGATAGAACTTCCATCTGACTGCAAATTTTGGGAAGGAAAAAGTAGGAATAAAAAATAGAGATATTAGGAAAAACCATGGATATTATGGCCAAAAGAGGTCAGAAAAATCAGTGTATTCTTGTGTCTTTATCACATCAGTCCAGCTGTTTCCCAAAACTCTTTTTCCCTTCCTTTCCCTACAGCTCACTAGCTACTGGCATATCTTAAAGTACAGTAAACCTCACAGGTTACTTTTGACTTGCAGATTGGGTCCAGATGGAGCATCACCTTGGCTGTTGTGCTCTCTTGTAGAGGACTTCCATGTAAGGATTTTCCTGTGCATTAATACAACAAAACAGTCAGCCTGAGCCCCCCATGCAGATTTTTTATTCAATGTTGCACCTACAGTTTTTTTTTAATTCTACAAGCCCCAACTATTCCTAAGCATAGGCAAGAACACCCCCAGATATGGAGTCAAGTTCTTTGTCTGCACGTGACAATCACAGTCAGCACATTCTTCATCCAGTCTCAAATCTCTTTCTCTCCTTATTTTCGTTGGATGGTGACACAATGTCCTGTGACTGGATTTACCATTTTTCCATTTTCAACACTCTCTTCCCTTATGTATTTCTCTCTTCCTGTAATGGTGTGTTTGTCAGTTAGGTGCTTGAAGAGTCTGCAGTAAAAGTCTGAAGAAAGTTAAGTGAGCAGAACATCCTTCTGTGTGTCACAGGGTCTGTTAAATATAGCGGTCCAAATAGACTTTCAGCTCTTAAAGTCTTTGGATTGCTGATTACCTGATGCTGGGAGTGAAAAAACTACCTGGTATTTGCCTTGCTTTTGCACTCTTCCCTAAACATCTGCTAGTGTCCACCTATCCGAGACAGGGTATGATGCTGGAAAAGTACTAGAGATGACCTCCTTAAGCAGCTTTTCTGTTAATGATTGGATGTAACGTGAAAATTAACCTTCTCCTTGTGTCTTTTCTCTAGCTCTCTAGCAGATCCTTTTTCATCACTGTGATTTTGATAAAAATGTGATAAGAGACATGAGCTAAATTCTTAGCTCCTACAGATTTGAACAGTTATCTTGGGAATAGCAGTCAGGATTAAATTATCTACCTAATACACTCTTTTCCTATTTCTTTTTAAATCCTTCTATGAAATACATTATTCATTTTCATAATAGTTTTTGCAGCAGGTTGTAAGAGTATTTTGTGGTTACGTTATTTGGTGTTGAGTGCCTTACTTGTAACAGGCCTGACTATTGTGGCATCTAATTCAAAGAGAGCAGTTTAGATGAACTGCTGTCTCCCAAGCTGCCATACCTGGGTCAACAATCATTGGTGTAGAGGATTTACCACCAAACCTAAAACCTGAGTACACTTCCAGGAGCCCTAGCTCAACCTGCATCCATTGAGAAAGACATATTGAAAACATACCAGGTACACCAAAGAAACTTTCTATAACTGGAAGGCTTTAGAAGTTGAAGAGACACAAAGAAAAGATTTTTCCTCTTTCAAAATTGTGACAAAAATACTTTCCTGATACAAGTATAATATAGGGTTCTGAATATGTTTAATAAAACTTTTTCTATATAGCAATTTTTTTCAAAAGACATATGCTATATTTGCATAATATTCTCTAACCCACTGAAAAAAGCTACTTATGCTGTCTACATCCAGGAGTAATCAATGGCAGTCCTTGCCTCTCTAAACAAGGATATATGATCAAAGGATTTGTAGATAAGCAAGCTTTAAGAAGGACAAGGACCACATATCCACCAGGCAGCCTCCAAGGTAAGGAGTCGTCATGCCCTGTGTATAGAGTTTACCTCTCTTCTTGAAAGATGTATTTTTAAATTGCTTCTTAGCATTGTCTGTTGCGGTCCTCTGGGTGTGGCTTGCAACCGGCCCCTTCCTGCCGGGCCCGGGGGTGCTGGTCCTTCCCCCCCGCCGCTCGGCAGCTGCCTCGGCAGGGACTGTCCCGGCCCAGGGGAACAGATCATTGGTTCCCATGCCAGCTACGGACGGCTGGCTCACTGGCCGGTGCCCCTGTCAATCATTGTGGTCCTCCGCAGTGATTGGCTCTCCCGACTGCCCTCCCCTCGCCCTGGTTTTATAACACACCCCAGTCGCCATTTTGGCTGTCTTCTCTGCACCATATTCCAGTAATAAACAACCCTGCTGGTAATAAGTGGAAAAGAACCCTTTCTCGTTCTCCTTATTTCCCTGCATAAATTAAACCGCTGTGCGTGAGCTAAGCCAAGATTCTGCGGGAGTTCTGATGCTCGGCTCGCCTCTGATCGGAGACTAGATAAGGCCTGAGTCGCGTTATTTAGGCAAATGAGACCGACGCAAAAGACTCCGAGTTACTTGCGCTTTCTACCCTCGGCAATTGTCATTGAAATGAAATATAAACTGTTGACATGCTCATGGTCAGATATGATTCCTCAAATACACACATATACTGAGGAAATATTTTATTTTTCTCGTGGCTGTATTGTAACAGTCTCTTGCTCAATTGAGCTGGACCAATTGGTTCAATATTTAACTTTGGGTCATTATTTAATATTTCACGAGAGGAACTAATTTTTAGGTAATTTAAATAGATTTCACAGTATTTAAAGGAACTGACCAACTGAAAATTATTTTCAGAAAGAAACAAGACACTGAGTGTGCTCTTGTCTGTTGAATGAGACCATCTCTTAGAGAAAACATCTGAAACAAATGTCTCCCGGAGGTGTACACTATTCTAGTCATTACAGAAGGAGTACTCATGTTCTTATTTAATGCCAGTCCCTGTGATCCTGTCAGTACCTGCATCCATTAAGCCTATCACTTTTCAACTTTACACCAAAATCCTTGATATTGTTTTCCTGATGTAAGCTTCCAGCATGCCTGTTCTCGTCTTCCTGTACAGAGCAAGAGAAATCTCCAGATGTAGTCTCTCAAATGGGCCAGACACACTTTAAAATACAAGCCCTCTTCCTTTGTTATATTCCAGTCATGCATGGAAAATACTCATACCCCACTTAAATGGTAGAATAACTTCATCCCTGAAGTCTGTTTTTTTAGAAGAACAGAAACAAATTTTGTACTCCCCTTCATTCCTCTTTTCTCATCTAGGAAAACATGGGAATATCACTGAAAATTACACAATGGCAAAAAGCTGCTGTTTCATAATCTTATACTGGCACACTAACAGTTCAGGAGTTACTTTTAAAAGTAGTTAGGGCATCATGAAGAATATGGAATCTTTTAATACACAACATATGAAAATTCTAGGCTGAAGCAGCTTCTAAATCTTTCTCTCACTCCATTTCTAATAAGAAAAATCCTAAAACCAGCAGGGTAGGAATCTGAATATGATGTAATACCTGGAGACAATTATATTCACATTTCTATGTGCTTTTGCTGAAGCTTTTTCATTGAAAGCAGTGGGAGTTTTGCCTGATCAAGGTCTTCTTGCACAAACGAACATCTGCAAATGTATTAGGAAAGACTGATATCTGAGGAGTGTATCACAAGTGGTTTGTCTCCCATAGAAGCAAATAAAACCACAATTTCTTGAGACTGTTAATTCATATCTCAAAAAATTTCTTACTTTCATCCTAACTGGAAAGCAGATTTATTACACAGAACATTAACTTAAGAGTAAACCTGGTGTTAACTTCAGAGTGAAGCAATTCAAGTAAAAGCAATTTAAGACACAGAAATGAAAAAAAAAAAAAAAAAAAAAAAAAAAAAAAAAAACCCAAAAAACCAGTATGAGGTTTACTTTTAAAAGGGGA
>VZRZ01005123.1:124725-207007 GCA_013398175.1 Climacteris rufus | reverse complement strand
AAAAAAAAAAAAAAGAAACCAAATCCCAAAAACCTGTATTGAGCTTACTGTTCAGATGGGACATATTGCATTTTATGGCATCTTTGTCTATTTCAAGTATAATGATACAATCAAAACTGTCTGACTCCTTCAGAAATATGATCGTTCACAGATTTAACATTAGATCCAATGAGGAACTAATGGTCTGAAATGAAAGTTTTAGGTGGATTTTACATGCCTGCATGTTTCTGACACGGATGCCAGATATGGTATTTCAGATCAGCTAACATCAGAAATATTTTCAAAGGGCAGAAAACCATGACCAAACAAAGCAGCAGGATGAGACAGTGTACACAGCAGAGGTACGTATGTCAAGACACGTGTCTTCTCCTGAAGATACTCTCATGTATTGAACTGGAGTATAATGCCTCACAGTGAAGGATACTTGGCTCCTTTTTAATGATTGCTCCTGTGAAACTCTTCTGTGCCTCTTGATCAAGTACTTATTTTTTCAAAGCTGAATTGTTAATTACTACTTCAGCAAGAGTATTCCCTGAGCACCAGGCACCTAAATTCTAGAGAATAAAAGGAATGCACTCTGCTGGTTTCTTCTCTGTTCTGCTGGCTGCTATTATTCTAATTCCTGAAGCAGTATAAAGGAAATATAGTTATTTAGTAAAAACGTATAGTGGCTTTTGACTTAGCATTGACTCAGTCCAAATCCAGAAGTTGTTTAGATAATTAATTCCTACTATTTTAATATGCATGGATACTTTCACTACTTAAGCCTAGCTCCCTTGTGCTAAAAGATGTAGCACTAATTCGAAGACAGGCAGTCCCTGACTGTGACTGTGGCTGACTGTGCAGGTCTGTGTGATGGCTGGAAGGCCTTACTCCAAAAAGATCTAGTTGTTTGGGAACATAAATCTTTGGCCAGGACTGCTATACAATCAGCTACATAACCACAAAGGGTTTGATCTGGCAAGAAACTGCTGCCATTGAATTTTACATGCCAAAGGTCATATTCTGCATTGCAAATATGGGCAACAGCTAACAGTAATAAGTCATTGTGGGGGGAGCTGGAATGGTTGCTGTGCATGGCCGAGAAATGTACTATTCTTGCCTCAGTTACTGTTAGAAACACACACTGAATCTCACTCTGATACAAAGACTGTAGGCTGCATTATGATGGTGCCCGTTCTGCAGACTGTAAGCATTTCAAAACATAACTGTCTTATTACACGAGAACATAATGTAAGGGATCACCCAGCACGAGCTATCTGACGAAGTCAGCATTATATTGGAACTACATGTTATAAACAAATGTGTAAATAGTAGCCAACTCCTTATGTCTAGGTGTGCTGATTTTGGTTGGGATAATTTTCACCACAGTGGCTTGTATGGGGCTGTGTTTTAGATTTGTACTGAACACAGGGTGAATAATACGGAGACGTTGTTATTGCTGAGCAGCGCTTACACAGAACCAAGGCCTTTTCTGCTTTTTGCACTGCCATGCTGGCAAGGAAGTTGGGGGTGCCTGGGGGGTTGGGAGGAGACACAGCCAGGACAGGTGACCCCAAGTGTCCAAAGAGATATTCCAGACCACATATAAAGGTGTATAAAGTGGGGGGATGAAGAAAGAAGAGGGGAACTTCTGGAGAGATGGCCTTTGTCTTCTCAAGTTACTGTTAACGTGCAGTGGGGCCCTGCTGTCCTGAAAATGGCTGAACAACTGCCTGCCCATGGGAAGCAGTGAATTAATTGCTTGTTGTCCTTTGCTTGCATGCGTGGCTTTTGCTATTCCCTATTAAACTGTCTTTATCTTAAACCATGAGTTTCATAGCATTTTCCCTTCTGATTCTCTCCCCAGTCCCAATGGTTGAGGAGTGAGTGAGTGGCTAGGTGATTTTTGGCTGCTGGCTGGGGTTAAACCATGATAACAGGTTTCTGAGAAACTGGAGAGTGGTAAACTCTGTCAGTGTCATCCTGTACTCAACACACCTCAAATACTGTGTTTAGTTTTGGGCCCCTCACTATCCAAAGACGTTGAGGTGCTGGAGCATGTCAAGAGAACGGAAGCAAAGCTGGTAAAGGGTCTGGAGCACAAGTCATATGAGAAGCAGCTGAGGGAACTGGGGCTGTTTAGCCTGGAGAAAATGAGACTCTTATTGCTCTCTACAACTGCCTGTATGGAGGTTTTAGTCAGGTGAGGGTCAGCCTCTTCTGCCAGGTAACAAGTACCAGGATGAGAGGAATTAGCCTCAAGTTGTGCCATGGAAGGTTTAGGCTGGATATTAACAAAAATTTCTTCATGGAAAGAGTTGTCAAGCATTGGAACAGGTTGCCCATGGAAGTGATGGAGTTATCATCCCTGGAAGTATTTAAAGACATGTAGAGGTGGGACATGGCTTAGTGGTCAAGATAGCAGTGCTAAGCTAACAGTTGAACTTGATGATATCAGAAGCCTTTTCCAACCTAAAAGATTCTGTGATTCTAGTAAGAGTTGAATCTCTGAAAACCCATAACCAAACATACCTACCACTCTGAAGCAGATTCTGTGATGCATATCTTTCTTCTGAGGCTTTAGCCAGTAGGGAGTTACCTATACCTAATGGTCATGTGTAAGCCTGTCAAAGATAACACAGCCCATCTGCTTAGTTTTTTAACTCCTTCATACATTCTAACAGTCCTTAGGTATATAGGGATGCTATCTAACATTATTCTTTCTGCATCAAGACATCAGCTGGCTATTCACGCAGCAAAGGGATCTCATCTGAGTAAATAAACCTATTCCTTTTAGTGATATTCATTGAAATAGGATCAGGGATGTTCACTTCCCGTACTTTACCTTACTCATAAAAATAAGGCCCTATGGAGATAGACCATTGTAGCTAAATGTATACAAAGGTACTATTTACTTGTTAGGACTAAGAGTGAATGTCAAGCTGTCTCATCAGTTACCAGTGGATACAGCTGGAGCACTGTTCATCCAGGGGAGACTGGGGACAATGAGGAGAAAAGCTGAAAGAAACTGAAGTTTGTCTCTGAACTAAGTATTTATTCCTGATTTTGAAAAGTTTTAGTTTTACCTAAATCAACAATATGAAATGCTACAGGAAAGTGTAATGCTCTTCAAACCTCCTTGTAATCTTTGACTGCTAACATACTTTCAGTTGATGTCCAATGTACTCCGTAGGTATTTCAACTAAATTCAGGAGTTGGAATTCAGGCCTCACTGTTTAAATCAACAGTCCATGTTCCTTAGTGTGGGTACATGAAATTTACAGATGCAGACAAGCTTAAGTTTTAGCATTTGAGTCATGCTGCTCATCTTCTTAAAATTAAGCATATATGGAAGTGTTTTCAGGATTGGGGCGACATCATGGAGTGATTAGAAAACAGTCCCCTCTGGGTCTCAATTAAACATGGCTCCAGTAGCACAAATCAATGCACTGAAATAGTGGTTTGAAGCTGAGATCATGTCTACAGCACAAGGCATGGCTGACATCAGCATGTTAATCTGGGGTGTGAGCACTCTGTGCTTGCTGAATCCCTTTGTTTACCTGCAGTTATAACAGCACAACTGTTCTTTTGCCAGTCTAACATATTTCTGCTGGGAGGGGGGTGGGGGCTGAGAGGGAGAGAGGAGTGAGTACACCAAGGCTTGATGCCATTATGATATGAATGGCGATTGCAGATGTAGAACTACTGTCAGGACATACACCCAGGAGGATGCACTGCTCTGGATGGTTTTGATAAGGCATAAACTTTGCAGCTCTTCAGCATTGCCTGTGATAAGCCTTGCCAGTAAAAACTAGGCTGCTATAGACTACCACAGATAACAAACATTTTTTTCTAGAGCAGTGTGTATTTATAAGCTGTATTCTAGTTTAGACATGGTTAGAGTTAATAAATGTTTATAAAGCACTGAAATTGAAAGGTGTTATGCAAATGCAAAATATTCTTCAGATGCAAAGCCTCTTTTTATTTTTCAGAAGGGGTGGTTTCTTTGTCAGTGATGTTTTTGCTTATGTTGTAAATGATTGGTTGCGGGTGTTTGCTGTTGTAACATGTATTCTTATTACCACTTTGCCTGTCTTTATTGGGACATCTACACTTCAATCTCCAAGGAATTTCTTTAATACTATGCATGCAAATTTCAGTTCACAGATGTGCAAATTACATAGACGCTTTCCATCCCTCACAGGTAAAAAAGCTGCAAGATGAAGAAGTGGTGTATATTTGGTATGTGTGTGTTGGCACAGTACTGAAACCACAGTTCTTTGAATTCATATTTTGCTTCTGAGAATTACTCCTCAATCCAAAACAATCAGATTTAACAATGATTTTTAAAGGATATACTCATAAATGGTCAAACCAAGAACTTTGTATATTAAGAATAAATTTAAAACTGTTGCTTTTGTCCTGCTTAATGAATTTTTCTGAATAAGGACAATAACTAACAAACTGAAAAAGAGCAACACTTCTAAGTGATTCTTAGCCTTTTCTTATGTTGCAACAGAAGAACTGTGGAAGGCTATCCATTACTCTTGAGGCTACTTTTTATTAAAAACAAACAACCAACAACAACAACAACAACAAAAACCAGCTACTGGTTGTTTGGAAGCCTCTTAAGAATGCCTGGAGAAGAACGTGTATCTGGTCAAGATGACAGTCTCAGCATAATCTCACCCATTTACAGCAAAAATAGCATATTGCCTCTTTACTGTGCACAAAGGAAATATTCCTCAGTATTTTTAATTCAAAATTTCTTCATTGTTGTGTGATTTTAAGTAACTAGTTAAATTCTCTTTTGGGTACAAGGAAAAAGCACAATTATTTAAGAAATTTGTGAAGGAGGCACGAAAGATGATTTCAAAAGTTCCACAGTGTGGAGTCAAATTCCTATTTATATGGTATAATTAAACCAGTGTAATATACAAGTGCATACTTATGTCTTCTGTTACCATGTTCCACTGAACACTGAAAAATAATTGCAGACAAAAGTTGAATATCATGAGAAAAAGAGAGTCAGTCCTCTGAATTCACATCAATTTCATTTTGCTCTTTGAGGAATTGTCAATAATCATTGTTATCAGTCCAACAGTAATAGTATTAAAACAGTAATTTTGCACCGTTTAACTATTTCATCAATTTAACACAAAATTTAAAAGCATGATCAGTCTGATGAGCAGTGGATTACATGAATATGCAATACTTAACAAAGTTATATCAGGCTTTTCACCCATGTATATTGTATATATTATATCCTGGAACTTAAATTAAAATATTCATAGCTCACTGGAGAGAAATGAAAAACTGATTAACTTAGGTATTTGGGGAAAATGTGTTATCAGAGAAATGAGAAAGATGCAGTCTAGCCTGGCAAGGAATTGCTGAGAGGTGAGAGTAAGGAGGAGGTGCCCAAAGCATAACTCCCATGACACACTGTGGTGGCATTTCTAACTGCACTGTTTGCTCTCTCCCATAGAAGGATTCTACAAAAATAAAAAAAAAAAAAAACCAAAAGGAAATGGAAATTAGGAGTGGAGACTGTTTTCTTATGGTCTTTTTTATCCAAATTGACTTTTCTTAAACAATTTCCAAGTAGTTACACACACATACATATATATATATATATAGATATATAATGTCCAAAAAAAAAAAATTCAAAAAAGTTCTGATTTTCAGTTGTTTTAACTGTTGGTGTATAGATGCATGCATTCTGTGTTTCCTTTATATTAATGTAAATATAGAATCTATTTTTTTGATGAGATGGGTTAGAGAACCTCAGAGTTCTGGAAATGTAATGGTCATGCTTTAATGGGAAAAAATAATTAAAAGAAATTATACCTGAGATGATACTTTTAAATTTTCTGTGATTTGAGGATCATGATCCTCTCAGTGCTACTGAGATGTTGTTGCTGTTTGAAGCTCAAAAGCATCAAAAAAAGCTCTGCCATGCATGTAGACCTCGTATGTAGAGGCTACACAAAATGCCACTTTCACAGACCCCAGAAATTTAAATACAAAGGGTGAGCTCATGAGATACCCAAGAAGTTTCTACTGATTTGTAGCTCCTTAAAAATGTGGTAGAAATTTGTTGCATATTAAGAAATTCTTCTGATTCAGATAATAATGTGGTTGATTATGTGTTTAGTTTTTTTTCTACAGCATTAAATTCTTTAATACTAGTCAGTAGATTCTCAAGGTTTCCTGAAAGTGCACAAACCTCACAAATCTAAAAAATTTTGTCACAGAATGACTAAAGGAGATTGAGTTTTAAATAGGCAGGATGCTTAATGTTTTATTTACTTAAAAATTATCCATTATGTTAAACACCATCTACCTTTTACTTTTGAATTCTTTTCTAATACCCTTTGTAGCAGAGCTCGTGTCCAGGACTTTAAGCAGTTGATTACACCATCAATTTTTGATATCATTGTCCTGACCAAACAGAATAAAACCCCTAGACCTATTTTTAAGCTCAGGGAAAGAGGTGCCTAGCAAATTCAGCTGCAGTGTCTGACTATGTTCATGATTTAAGTGTGGTTTGAATGCTTCCTTCTGTCTTGTTGCTTTGCTTGAGCTTGTCCCTTAACCTGACATGATAGAAATTCATTTGAGTCATCAGTTTTCTGCCCAGCCTGTTAACCCAAACTGCTGATAGCCAAATTGTTGTAGGGGCAAAGCAGCTTAATCGCCACCACTAAATTCAACTTTGGTATTGTGACTATATTTAGCCAGTTTGCTGTATGGATCTTGTCTGGATGACCACCCTCAGAATGATTCCTCTTGAAAATTTCATACTTGTATAACTACTGCAAAGTTTGGCTAAAAATTATAAAATATACGTTAAAAAATTCTCAGGCATAAATATATTTAATGACAAGATTGAACATCCTGAATTTCCTTCCACTTCTCACTGTATTTATTTCTATTCCAAAGGCATAAGACTGAAAACTGGAACACTGAGAGTTCCTTATAATAGTCTCCAGTACCTTCTACTGCAGCAATATTAGCAGAATTGTACTCTTCTTCTGTTTGGTGATTACAGCCTTTTTGTGTTTACTGTTATCCCTATGTTATGATGTGAGTTTTATGGCAAAGTAAATAGAGGATTATGTATCTGTTCTTCCATGAATCTGCCATTTACCTGATAGTTTCGTTATCTTCAGATGCCTCGCAGTTGTGAATTGGCCTGATTTAAAGGCCTGGACAGGCTGTCTAAATCACATATTGAGGGCAAGTAAAGATAAACTGAGTTTCCCAAACTGACACTAGTGAATAGTTATAAATATTTTTTTTAACTAGGAATGTTTAACATTAAGGGGGAGAGAGAGAGACATCTGAAAAGAGGCTGGCTTTTTTTTCCTTATAAAAGCTTATGTTCTTCATTGGGAGAAATGTGATATGAATATGATTTGAGGAAGTTTAGGTGATTTAGGGAATTAATTGTTGAAAGGGTTCTAATTCCTTTTATACAATCCTTTGTGAAGCAGTACAAGGTACAGATGTAGGAATGAGATAGAAAAAGTAAGTAAAGGAGCATCTGAGAAACAGACTACAGTTGAGTTCTACTGAGACAAAAAAAAAATTGTCCCAGCTCAGTTGAGCCTGATCCAGGGGCCTTGAAGATAATATGTCAAGAACATAAAACATGGTAAGAAAGCAAAGAAGATTTTTCAACACTGACGTTTCTGCCTTGTCAGTTTCCAAGGAAAAAAAAAAAGTGAAAACAGACCAATTTCAAAAAAATATTATGGTTCAAAATATCCCATACATTTGTCCCCTTGAAATCACTACTAATTATTTCCTCAGGGGAAAAAAAAAAAAAAAAAAAAAAAAAAAAAGAAGAAAAAAAAGATTAGGTGATCATAGATTTTAACAGCAAGAAAAATGGCAATTACTCTCTTCCTGAGGAAAAAATAAAATTCATTCCTTTAAATTCCAGTTACATAAGAATATGGGTAATTAGATTACTGAAGAAATCTTTGACAGAAAGTAGGCACTAGAAAATATCTATGAAATATGATTCTCATTCATAGAGCTTTCTGAACTACTGAACACCCACTGAGCAAAATCAGCTGCAGATTGGTCTTTCTATATCACGGAAATAACAGAAAATAGGACTAGAGGGATGTGTGAGTGGCTACCTAATCTAACCTCCGTGCTCAGACAAATGAGTGATAGCTGAAAATTTCTGGTAGACTAGCACAGTCCATATAAACCTGTTTTGAGGATTTTTGGGTTTTGTTTGTTTTTATTTTCACTCTCAGTAGTACAGAAAGATGTGTTCCCAACTGTATGCAAAAAATCCATCTTTGTAAAACATTAGTACCACTGCAGTGCACTCAATTTCATTGCTGTGTGTATTTATTTCACCATAAACCAAAACAACATTCAAATTTAAATTCTACTATGCTGCAAAAGTTGTTTCAGGGAAGAAAGAATTCAATTAATTAAACTTTTCTCGCTAGGTATTCCTTGTGGCAGGATTTAAAAAATTCTGCACGTGTCTGCGACACCTATTCAGTCACAGAGGGTGCGGGAGGAAAGCAACACCCATCTCTGCTCTTTGCATTTTAAAGAAACCTCTCCGTGGTGAAGGGAACATCCACGATAGAAGAATCTACTCGCGGAGTGTGTTCCTGCTACGTGTGACACGTCTATCTGTCCTTAAGTGTATTCACAGACACTGAAATGTTCTGCATTGTATCTGTATCTGTATTCAACATATGGAGCATTCGTCTGTACCTGAGGGGAAAAAAAAACCAAAAAAACCCCACAACAACAACAACAACAACAACAACAAACAAAACACAAAGCCACGCACCAAAAGCAGAAGCGCTATGGAGGCTGACGCCAGTCTTCAGCTTTACGTTTTTATACTCAGACGTTAGAGGTTACCCTGCCCTCACCTTCAGGTCATTTTCCTGGGCTTTACGGCTCAGGACCTGAGAGCTGCGAGGCAGAAGGAGAGCCCGGAGCAGATACGGGCTCCCGGCCAGCCGCGGAGGGCAAGGCATGCGGGCGAGAGACGGGGACCCCGCGCCGCCGCCCGCGCCCCCTCCGCACACCGCGCCCCCCCACAGCGGGACAGACCGCGCCCGTCCCGCCGCCGCCTGCCGTCCCGGCGGGTCCTGCCGAGGTCCCGCCTCTGCGTGCTGTGCACGGAACCTCTTCTGTGCCAGTCGCTGAGGAAAGATACCTAGTGGAAAAATCAAACGGGAAAATTGCATCTTGAGAGAAATGTCTCTCAGGAGCGCTCGCTCTCTTGAAACCGCAGCGGGTGGCTGTGGCAAGTGCTCTTATGTAGGGAGTCTCGCCTGGTAGGGTATCAATTTTATGCGCATCTATGAAGGACTCTATCAAGTGGCTTTCCCGTTATCTTTCTCCATCTCTCACACATACAGATTTCTCTTTGTGTTTCTTCCCCTCTTTTTCCTGCTACCCGTGCCCGATGCAACACTCCTGCCCATGGACCAGGCTTATATCCCTGCGGTGCCCCATGTCACGCATTCCCTGCCCAACTCCGGTTTAATAACCCTGCCCGTCACCGGTGTGCGGTTCTTTCCCTTGCTATGAAAGGTTCTATAGATGCAAGACAAAGGGGCATCAGGCGTCAACCGCACGAGGACGGCGGTGCGGTCTCCTTCCGTCCCTGGCTCCGCGCCGGGGCACCGAGCACCTGCGGAAACTTTTTTTTTTTAATAATAATAATAGTAATAACCCCCGAAGACAGTTTCCTTTCGGGAAGAGCCGTGGGCGCGGGGATTCGCTGCGCGCCCCGCTGGGCTCCGCGTGCGTCAGGCGGCGAGTGGCGTCAGTGGCGGCGGGCGCGGAGCGGCGGGGAGGGGGCAGCCGGGGGGAGAGGGAGGGAGCTTCGTCAGGAGGCGATGGCGGCACCGCCGTGACATCACCCCGCGGCTTATATAGTTGGGAAAGGGTCTGGGGCCCCCGTCTGGTGCCTGCAGCCGCCCGGCAGCACGCGTGCGGACGGCGAGGAGCGGCGCGGCTCTTTCTGTTTGTCTGTCTGTCTCTCTCTCTCTCTCCGTCTCTCCCTAGGATTTATGGACTTTACTTTCTAGAGGGCGGCGCGGCAAGGATGAGAGTCCAGCTGGTGTGCGTGGTGCTGCTGGCCCTGGCCTCCTGCAGCCTGTGCTCAGGTGAGTCCCCGCCACCCGCTGCCCCGGGCGTGCCCCGCCCGGCCCCGCGCCCCTCTGACCGCTCGGCACTGAGCCGCTCCCGGAGCCGTAAGAGGGACCCTAAAGGAAGGAATGGAAGTCGCTTCGGGCTCTCCCGGCTGTCCCCATTAGGTGCTGGGGAGCTGGCCCTGATAACGGGCTCTGGCCAGCATCATGTTTCATATCACTTCCCTAACTTTCTCCCTTTTCATATAAGCCTTTCCTCTTCACAGCATCCATACCATGGCAATTAGTGTAGACTAGTAGCTGGAAATACAAATCGTTGCAGACCATATGTTTAGTTGTGTTGTGGTTCATTGAACATCAAGTATTTCCAAATTATGGTACAAATCATCATTTCTGTAACTCGCATGTGAATAGCTACTGTAATCCACATCAACCTGAATATGTATGCCCTTTAGTCACTTTTTAGAGAGAAATACAGTTTTATTATCTGGAGAAAAAGTTGATAGCAACCAATTTGAAATTATGACTAAAAAAATGCTGAAGCACAGGCAGATCACACAATAAGAAGGTTAATGTAAATGCATTTCTTCTTCAAGAGCAGCTGCTCTAAAAAGCTTAAAAGGAGGACCGTCTTAAGCATTTGTCATTTATGTCCTAAGTTTATGACCAAAAATAGGTATGGTGATAATTAAACAGGTGTACACACATAGACGTGAAGCAGAATAGCCTGCAAAATCTAATCTTACCTAAATTGAAAATTGGTTTAATTTTTAACTCCACTAAATTTAATGAGTAAATTTACAAGCAGCTTCATTTTTCAACTTTAGTACTCAGAATTCCTAATTCTCACTTTAGATGAGTTTCCAATTTGTATTCCCCTGCAGAAGAAAAATGTAAACACATAATACCTGTGTTTTGTCACGGTTTAATATAATTGTTCTGTATACTATAGAGAACTCGTGATCTTACTGACAAAGCTTAACATTTTTTTCCTCCCCATATATTTTTAAGCTTTTCAAACAAATTCCTGACTAGTATTTTCAGTGAGGCAGTTCCAAATTCAACTCTCCATGGAGTGTGAATGAAAGCCCCCTAAAGTAAAAAAATTAAGTGAGAATTAAAATAGGTTCATTAAAAAAAAAAAAGGAAATAAAATTGGAACTAACATGATGGTTTATTTGCTTGAAAATCTGAAATTATTTTTAAATGAGAAATGCCACAGAGGAGCCTGTGTGAAGGGGCCCAAATGAGTTTTAACTAATATGGACAGTTATGTCATAAAGAAAATGGTTGTTAAATTTTCTTTTGAAAATGTTTGCCCTCAGGGGAAAATGTGTAACTGTAGAATGTTACTGTTCTTGTAAAATGTGAATATATGAATAGAAACTATTTTTCTTGTCAGTAGAATGAAGAACACATCAAACCGTGTGGAATTTCTTTCTGATTTTAACAATGATGCATAACCAGGATTTTTATATGTTGCTCTCTGTCATTCTGTTATTTTTATGCTTTTGCTCTTTGTCCATTTCTTTTCACTCCTGAATTACCTGGACATGCTTCCTTCTCTTCTCCAAGCCTTGCTGTATTCTTCAGTCGAGGAATCTTGACTAGACTCCTAAACAGTGTCCTCTAAACTACTTTTTTTCAATCCAAATGCTTCTTAATGCCTTCCTTCTACTTTTCATGTCTGCAGCTATCTTCCAACCTCGATGTGTGGAAGCTGTCTTCCATCCTTTATAGAAACAAAAACCGGGTACTAACCAGGCACAAGTCCTTTTATTGTTCTCTAGCTGGTATGGCCCAGGACACCACAAATCATGATGCTGTCGTTGTGTGTGCACTCACCTGCTCGCAGGAGTTGCCATCATTGGTAGAAATTCAGCTGAGGTGATCTTGTGCTGCCAGCAGAACTTTGGCTAGTGGTAAAGCTGGTAAAACTGACAATCACTACTGCTGAAAGAGGTGAAAAACATTAGGTTGGAGATATGTTGCTAGTGACTTACTGTAATGCTGATCTGCAAGCAGTCTTATTTAATGTTCAATATTTTCATATTAATTAAGACAAGTTGTAGATCAGTATTACAGCAAGACACCTAAATACAGTAGCTTCAATGCTAAAAATAATGAATGAATGTATTGTGTTGGTAACGCAAAGGTGAAAAGGAGCATCCCTACAGAGGAAGGGAATATGCATAACACACAAAAAATTTTGATTACCTAAATAATAGGAATGAGAAGCAGTGCAAAAATACAAAATGAAATAGGATAGGAAGTAATAGAAATTCCTGGTAAAAGCTCCCTTTTAACCAAAGCACAGCTGCTGGAATTATCTGAGGGAATAAAAGACCTTATCATGTTATCTTTTTTTTTTTTTTTTGTAAGATACTAAAGTTTTTTAGCCTTAAAAGAAAACAATCAAAAAAACGTGTAAGACAGGTGCCCTCTGTAGCTAATGGTAAGCATTAAGGTGGTTAAGTATTGATGCTCCTGAAGGTAACTGTACTATGCTGTTCTCTCTTGAGAACACATCAGGGACAGAGGAGGTCTGCTCTGATGAGTTGGGGAATACAAGGCTTTTAGAGGGAAGGAGTATAGGTGAGAGTTCAATAAATCTGGGCACAACCTTTCAATAAAAGATTTGTGAGATTTCCAGAGCAATGGGTTTGACCAAAAAGACACAATGATCTTGCACTTGTTTGTTAATCTTGTAAGCACACACAAAAACACTAAGCTGGGAAGAGCAGTGATTCCTCACAATAAATGCATGATGAGTAAATATTACAAATAGAAAGATATTATTTATAGTGTAGGAATTCATAAGCAAACAATGGATGAATTTGTAATTTATAATCAGAAGGGAGTAAGCATTGATAGTTTAGAAGAATTTCCTAAAGAGGAAACACAGTGACAGTGGAGGTGAGATTTATTAAGATTGAACATGACTGAGTTTTAATAGGATTGTAGTGGTTGGCTTCTGTGCTGACAGAAATTTGTGACAGATTAGCCCATATTTGTGATCCCTTACAGTCTCATGTTCTGTTAAAGGTAGTGACGCAACAGGGTGATGATCCCTGAAATGAAGGCATAGGCAGAATATATGCACAGATTCAGTGGTAGGGTCTTAGATGCCAACAGCATTGAACATTTTAAAGAAAGCAAAATATGACCATATGAATATGGAATAGATTTTGGTTTAGTTTGGTTTGAAATACTAGTTTATTGTTTGGTTCTGGACTGCTGGTATTCCAGGACAGCTAAAAGCTATGTGGAACTCTGTTTCACCTAAAGACTTAACTGATTGCTTATATTTTTTCTCTTTGAGCTGTGACTACTGCTGCTTTTTCAAGGCATCAGATCTTCGTTGTGATTCTCATCTTCATCTTGTGATGCTGTGTGTAGCAATGTGTGTGTGTGTTTTCTCTTTCTACAGCAATTTTTACCCTGTTTACCAAATCATAGGTCTTGCATGTCAGCTGAGCTATGGAAGATCAATTAAATCAGTAAAGAAAATTCCTAGACTTCAAGTCTGAATATTTTTTTTTTGTATATGCATTGTCAAGAGATTGTATCATAAACTGGTCCAGTTCACTTCTCTCATATCAATAAAGATACCCTTCATTTAACTAAGAATAATCAAAAACATTGATTACTAATTAAGTCATCATAACTGCCATTTACCTAAATACTTAATTACTGCTTAAATATTGTTTGAAAATAAATATTCAATTTTTTATTCCAAAGTAAGTGAAGGTGACAAATATTTATTATGAAAATAATTAAGAATATTGGAGCAGGTTTTTTTTTTAATTGAAAGAATTGCAATTTAATGAACATTTCTGCTATTAAACTGAGATAAATGAACAGTTTAATTCACTTCAATGAGCTTGGACAAGCTTTAAAAAGGTAGCAAGTATTCACTTTATCATAATGTTGTTCTTAAATGAAGACTCCTCACAGTCCCTCTAAGTCACTTTGCTGTGGTTTTATCTAGGTGGTGTTTGTGTGTTTATTTTTCAAAGTTCATTGATACATCTAAGTGCTGTATACTGAATTGAAATGTCCATGATTTATGATCAAATAATAAACGTATGTTTCTGGTTTATTCCCAGATTCAGAAGAGGAAATGAAAGCATTAGAAGCAGATTTATTGACCAATATGTACACATCAAAGGTAATTATTTTTCTTCCTTTACCTGACATGGAGGGAGCAAACGAATTCTCATTACAAACCCAAAAGTCTTTACGCAAAGTAATAACCTATGGTCTAGACAGAAAAGTTCAGTGTTAGGTTTTACTTTGGTGCAAGATTTTCTCCACTTCAAAGGAAATTTAAAGGTGTTGATGTGACACGCTAAACGTGTTCCTTAGTTGTAACACTGGAACTTTCATTAAATTGTCAAAACTGTGTTATGTGCAGAGTTGTAAATTCATATAAGGAAATGTGTTTCCAATAAGATTATGTCCGATGAAAGCAAAATTAACCTTAAGTCAAACCTGTAAGTGCTATTTTTATGCAGAACCCTTCCTATATGCATACAAAATTAAGACAGACATAAAGCAAAACTTGTTAATACTTATGCCTATTTTGGTTTAGGAATTTAATCATAGTGTTAGTACAGGAACACAGGGACATGACTGTGAAAATATTAACTTGGTAAAATCACATTTCCTTGACAAGTTTCCAGACTGTCAATGATGTTTGTTATTTAATACAAATAGATAAAAATTCAGTTACAACCTCATATTGATAAGGTGAAGCAGCAAGTGCTGCACATATGTGTTGGACAAGCTGATAGACACTTTCTCAACACTATTATTTTCCATAAATGATCTAAGGAATATATATGTCTGATATAACTTCAGCAACATATTAAAGAACAGACGCTGAAACAAGTGCTGTGAGGTTAAGGGTGAATGTTCTAATTCATTATTCCAATAAAGTTCAAGTGGTACTTAAATTTAATGGAAAATAAAATGAGAAATGAAACATTTCCCCCCAAGAAAAGGAAATTTTCATATGCCAATAACTAGATGAAGGTTAAGGACAAAATCTGCCAGGAAGACTTCTGCATATACTGTATTTACTTTTATGTGACATTTTCTCCAGGATTATTGGATAGATTAAAAGAAAAATGAGGTCAGAAAATGCATTTTGTTTTAATCTGCTCTGGTAGTCTTTAGGTTTCTATGTTCTTCACTGGCATGATAATTAACCTTAGATTACAAGTAAATCTGTTTGCCACTCACTTCTCTAAGGTACAGAAAGATTTAATAGCTACTCTTTTTCTGAGGCATACTTAAATGTAGGAGGCTGACAAAAATAGTTTTTTCTCTGTGTGGCAAAGCATGGTATGGCCTGGAAGGAAACCCTGCAGCTGTTCGTATTTCTGCTGCTGACTTAAAGGGGATCTGTGAACATAGCTTCCATCTTTTCCTCACTCTCACCACAGAACACAAGCTTAGGTAACTCCAAATGGACAAATATATTGCAGTAGTTAATAATGTAATGATATTTGTCATAATAATGTTATGTTGTTTTATGTCATGTAGCTTGCTACTCAACATCCTTATGGTATTTACCACAAGTCAAGTGACACTTGAAGTTGATAGAAGCATTAGATTCATGTTGGAGACATTGCTTTCATTCTGCATTATACTGCCTTAAATCACCATTTAAAGTTAATTACATTGTCTCTTGACATCAAAGTAAGACACAGTGGAACCACTAAAAGCTGTGCATCAACTCTTCTACAAGAGACATATCACTATTCCATTCATTATTGAAATTATTTTTTTTTCTCTTGTCCTCTGCTAGATTTCAACCCTCATTACAACTAAAGTATGGTTCTAGTGTGATAGACAATTTGAAGATGGTATGTGTAATACCGGACTTGTGTTCTGTCTGAGATCTGGTTCCATTCGAGGGCAATTACTGCTAAATTTCTTAACTGCCTTTGACACTGACTTGGTAATCAGCAAAGGAAATCCTGACAATTTAAATAGCATTAAGATGGAAAAAAATACTGTTTATGAAAGCTGAGATCTAAAAGTGCAGCAAAATGGATTATCACTTGTGGATTTAGTATTTGACAGAACAAAAGTCTACCTAAGTAGACACTTGTGAACTATGGTATCAAGACTACAGCTAGGGCTTAAGCACATTCCTTTTTCAACATCCAGTAGTCTATCCAATGTTATGGGAAGAATTGCTGTATGCCTTTGACTTCACAGCCTGCTGTCCAGTGTATGCTGCTCCTTTTCAAGTTGCTCTTTAAAGTCGTCTATATGCTGAATCACTCTCCATCCATAAAGAAGTATGTTCATGCTTATTGCATGAACATGTCTTCAGCACTTAATACAGTTTGTCACCCTTGCCTGCTGTTCATCTCTATGAAGATCCAAGGATCAAACAAGTTCTTAAAATGCTTTATCTGTCTTTTTTTATAAGATAAAATCCAAAATGCCATTTTGAAGGTCTGGTAAGACAACAAAACCTGACATGTCACAGATATGTGGACAGTTATCTCCTGTCTCTCTTTTATTTTAAATAGAAAACTCCTTTCCTATCAGGGTGACAGCTCTATTTCCGGCTTCCTAAATGTTTGCCTGAAACCACTACTTGCATGAGGACTGCCTTGAACTCAAAAAAGATTGAGACTATGTTAGCTAGAGGGGAAAAAATTTTAAAAAAAGTTTTCCTTGGAGAATATAGCATCCCTGGAATATACTCCACCTTTGGGATCCCACCTGACATTAATCTCCTGAAGTCATGGACCCCCTGAGCTTTTCATTGTTCTAGGATGACTATTTCTGACTGTATTTGTCCAGAGGGTTTAGCCTCCTTGTAAGAGGAGCTGCCTTGGAGCAGGAGGTACCTACAACTACCTAGTAGTTAGTGACTTCCTGACTCAGTCATCATATAAAAATTCATCATTTTTACAGGCATTACTATACACCATGGAAGAACTTCTGGTTTAACAGAACTCAAAGCTATATTTGATTTAACATAGAGAATATTTTAATTATTTCTATGATTACAACCTGAACAAAATGCAACTGCTATTCTGGAAAGGAACGTTAGAGATCCAACAGTAGCTTGGGATTTTTACTTGATTGTGACTTTGCTTTTTATCTTCTTTTACTAGATAAAGACAAGAATATAAAAAACAGATAGTTTTTCTTTCCTAAAGAAAAATAGCATTTGGGTGGTATGCACTATAACAAACGAAGTATCTTAAGCAAACTATCATGGGTATCATTCAGCCAGAAATGGAAATAAAGTATCATATAAATTAGACCTTGGGAATCTCTTTTGTCTTGCATAGGACAATTGTGTTGTCAAAGACAGAAACATTCTTAAGCTGTTTTTAGTTTCTTAGATGATTTTAAATTCTCTATCAAGATGCATGAGACATGAGAAATGATATATCAGTCTTATTTCACAAGCATGTTCAACAGTGGAAATCTCATTCTCACGTCAATATTAATACATTTTAAATTCTAGTTCATACTGCAGTCTGTTTTGTTCCTTCAGATCATTCCCAGATATTTTTCAAGTTACTCTTAAAAAAATTAGTTCCATCTTGGCAGATAAGTGTTCCTTGTTCTATTGTGCAGGTGTTCTCCAAAACATATGTTGAGTTACTGTAGTTAATATTGCTTAAACCTGTGTGAAAAATATATATAAATACATAAAATATAAAAATATGTAACATATAATATAAAATATATCACATATTGGAAATTAACCTGAACATTTGGATTATCATAATCTTAAACCAGCTTTTTACCTTTAGGATAACTGCCTCAGATATTCTACATAACCTAAAAAGCAAAGCTGTTGGATTTTAATGCTTGTTGTAATAGTGGAGCAGAAAAATAACATGACTGCTCTGTCTAGTGACTGGACATGACCTGGAAAACTCTATGTTCAGTTAAAAACCCCAAAATTCACTCTGGACTGACTTGTTAATAGCAGCAGGGTAAGTCAGAAGCAGGTGTACCCAAGTAAAAATACTTTGAGGTGATATATGTATGGTATTCATAGGAATGAGACTCCCTTTAAAAAGTATGCTTTCAAACGGTGCTGCAAAATTGTGTTCTTTTAACCTCAGAAGTAGGAGCTAAGACAGTTTTCACCTAATGAAGTTTGCTATTTAAGTATTTTACTAATACACAGAGGAAATTTTCTTTATACATAGATGTGCATCAGACTGACATAAAGTAGTAACTTTAGATCAAAAAGATTCTATAAATTATTCAAGGAGCCATGACAAATTTACCTATTCTTTACTCTTCTGTTTCCATCCACTGGAATATTTTTGGTTCTTAACTCAGAAATCTCTCTTGCTGTGTGGCACTGTCTCTAGATTCTATGCTCCATTGCAATTTAGCTGTTGCAGTGCTAGTTCACATTTTTTTTTTGTATACTCAGGAGAGAAAAGTGAACTGGAAAAGCCTCCTCATTTTCAAGGAAAGCTCCATATTTTTGTATTTCAAAAATATTGTAGACCAAAAAACATTTTGAACATTGGATTGGACATTTTAACTTCTATTAATAAAATTGGATATTCTGCAGAGATTAATTTTTGTTTTGAAACTGTCACATCTTTTAAAATAATTTGATAGAGTAGGGCACTTAGATAGGACAACAGATAAGCTCAAAGGAAACAGTGCAGAACCAATTATAAGCTTCCAAATAAGATTTCAGATTTGTTTTCTTCTTAGCCTCAAAACAAAATACTCTTTCCCTATTTTTTCTGAACTCTGTCAGGAATCTGAGAATGCACAGTGGTTTTATTAAAGGCTAAATAATTCAGATTTTGAAAGGCATGTGTGTATCAGGTGCATATTGGAGTATTGATCATGGGCAAAAGGAAACTTTTTGTAACTTATGCTAACAGTGATGCCAAATTTTATTGTTTCTTCCTCATTTCTCTCCATTTTGTTTCTTTTCCCTCAAAAAACAGTAAAGTGTGATGAATATACATAAATCTTGCATGCAAGGCCCCTTTGTTAGGAAGGTGCTCTAAAGAAATGGTTATGTGATTACTTGATGTTCAGCTAAATAAACACTGCATCCACAGTCTCAATGCTATCAAATGTGTGTAAAAGGCAATGTCTGTGTTATTGTAATACCTATATTTAACTTCGTACATCCAGGAAAAGAAGCAACTACATTTCAGTTCATAGGTAAGGTCTAATCCTAATGTGCACAGCAAGGAAATCCTTGCCATGAATAAATAGGAAGTTGCTATTTGGCTTTTGATTGCTGTTACCAGTTCTAGTTTAAGGAAATTAATTTCAAACTCAGTAGTAAAAGGAACAGTGTGAAAGAAATAATTAAGATTGGGAGATCAAAGAAAGTGGCAAAATCATGAAAAGTAGTAAATGAGACAGTAATTAGGGTTTATACTTAGTTTTTCCCTATTGATAGTCAAAATGGAAGAAGAGTACTGCCACAATTGCTTGGAAAAGACAATACAAGTAGAAAAGTAAAAATCATGTTTCTAGTAATTTTTAAAGGGGTTTCTAAGCTAATACATAACGAAAGATACAGGAACAAGCAAAACTTGACACAAACCGTGGTGAAACTTCTTTATTTCTGTCTTTCTGTAACATCTCTGGACAGGTTTGTTATGGACCACCTAGATACAGCTGGTCTCAGTTTTTCAATCCAGTTACCAAATCAGGAATACTTTGTTTTCACATCTCTGTTTTATCTTTGTTCCATCTTCCTAAGCCCGTAGACCTTCAATTAACATCTCCCAGGCTCTTTACCCTCCAGCATCCAAAACTCCCAGAGCTTATAGATGCTGTAACTTCGGACCCAGACTCATCAGACAGCTTGTCCTTGAAGCAGAGACTCCATTCCTTTTCTCAGGGAATTTTGTAATGACTGGTATTTGTTCTGAACTGGGGAGGCACATCTAGTTAACCACAGGCATCCAGCCTGGATTCCTGAACTGGGAATTTATCCAGTGGGTTTGATTCATTATCCTTATTTACACCTGTGAATTTATATCATATTAACTTCCATCCATGTTTTTGTTTGCACCTGTGCAGAATGACTATGAAATGCTGCCATTCTGCTTTGGTAGCAGTTTAGTTTTTTCATTGTGTATATCTACCTGGGGGGTAAGTCTGCAAGGAAGCAGACTTGGCATGCTTAATAAATGAGTTGTCCTAAGTTCAACACTCTAATTATTGTCTAAAAGTTGACCAGATGAAAAGTACTTCAGAAACATAGACTTGTTCCTAACAAAATGTTTGAATGTCACACATGATTGCAAAAACCCAAAACACATTAAATAGCGTGTGTTTTTATTTTCAGATTAACAGAGCAAAACTTCCTTACTGGAAAATGACCCTGCTAAATGTTTGCAATCTTGTCAACAACATAAACAACCAAATGGGGGAAACAGTAGAGGTAGATGAGGAGGATCTTGTTCCAGGAAGACAGTTCCCTGCTGCTCTGGATGGCTTCAGCTTGGAAGCAATGCTGACAGTATATCAACTCCAAAAAGTTTGCCACAGCAGAGCCTTTCAGCATTGGGAGGTAAAACAAACTGTCAGAAATGCATGTTTCAACTGCTGCTAAGCTCTCAGGCTCTGTTTGTAGCTATGCTGTAATATCTATATCCATGTGACCCCCATCACATTGTCTGAGCTTTCCTCCCCCTTTTCGTATTCTTTAATAGCTCTAATATACCTCTTTCAGTAAGAGTTGTGAATCAGTTTCTGATGACCTAAGTGTATGGTTCTCATAACAACCCATGGATAAAAGAGAACTTTTCTTAACTGCATACTTTCTCCACTCTTTGTAGCCATTCCAGGTAACCAAACAAACACATGAAACTCATCACTATGCCAGAACACATAATATCTGCTTAACAGACATGAAATTACTGCAGATCTACTGAAGCATAAATAAATGTAGCCAGTGTTTCTTTTTGAAGACCCAAAGGCAAACTGGATTCAAAATGCAGGGACATGTGTCCATGGGTACATATCATTTTACTAGTTACTCTGGTTTCCTTATCATTGCTAGGAAACTGGCAGCAAGGTAACTCTTGCTTTTTGTTTCCATACACCTAAAGAGGGCCTTGAAAGTTGACATTGTGATTGTGTGTATGAAGATTGCTTCTCTTAAATAGTGATTGTTTATAGTCCATTTGTGATACTTATCTTGGTGCAGTGATTACACAGAAGCACACTAGGCATAGTCCACTTAACGTTGTTAGATATTGCACTAAAAGCTGCTTTGTGTAGTGAAAAAAGATACCACAGTGTCACTACCCACTTTCCAGTAAACCAAATGTCTTCGTCTGTCTCAGGTTCATGGACAGTCTGGCTGAATCTTTATGATTTATTTTTTTATTTTTTTTTTACCTCAATCATAGCTCCGTATATACAGGCTTATTCTCAATCCTCATATTAGCTGGGATGGTTCATACAAAAGACAGCAACATCTTTGAGAACCAGAGTTTTCTAAAGACTCTCTTCAACAGTGCATTTATTGTTGAAAAGGAGCTACAATACAACTGAATATGCAATAACCCCTATGACTTAATCACAGTTCCCTGCTTTGCAGGAAGTTGTAGATTAAAATATTTCTCAAAAGGTGAAATCAGCAAGCAGTGCATGTAGGTGTTTAGCCTAAATGTATGATAACAGAGTAACAGTCATTAGGAAGCTTTCAGTCAAGTGGAGTTTTAGTCCAAGGAGAATATACCAGCATTTCTCCCTAGTCAAAACCAATTATCTAATTTGTTTCAGTGGAATTTAAGTATCACCTCTGTAGGGCTCAGTTCATCTTTAACCTGATTTTACTTTTGTGTCTTGAGTTTTGTGGTTTTTTTCTTCTTTTAAACTGTGCAACTAATATAGCAAAGATTTTTATTGGTGGCAGAGGTTAAAATAATATTTTATAAAAATTTCTAGGAGTTTATAATCTTCACTACAAAAAAAAAAGCTGGTAACACTGTATCTATTTTTGCATCCTACAGTTACTTCAGCAAGATGCTTTTGATCTAGAGAACACAAGCCAAGAAAAGGAAATAATGAAGAGAAAAAATCCCTATATTCTGAAACGGCAGCTACATGTGAACAAAGCTAGAAGACCATACATACTCAAGAGAAGTTCATATTACTGATGCAGCAGAAGAAAACAATGTATATTTAGTTTATAGGTAACTGTGCGTTATGGTTATCTTATCTAAATCTAAAATCATACTTGTGTGAAAATATACTATGGAAAATCAAGATGATAACATAGCTGTGTCTTTTTTGCAGTTGCTGTTTCTTGATTGTGAATTTTTCCTACTTGAGATTAATTGGACTAATACATTTACAAATAAAACTAGTTTTTAAGCATGATGTATTGTACAAAACTGAGATTTCAACATGCTTCCAACAATCTTGTAGTCTTGACCGATTTTATAAAGCACATCAACATAACACTAAAGAAACTAATACTGTCCATAAATCCTACTGAGAATCGTACAATTTCCTAGCGCAACACCTCAAACATATAAATGTTTGCAAATTTTATGAGTAACATTGTAGTAAGAACTGCCACAGTATTTTAGGTTTTGGCTAATTTAATTTATTAGGGAATAAGTCAAAGGAAGAAAAGGAGTTCTATCAACTGACTATTAAATGGCAATTTCAAAATTAATATTTTTAATAGCTTTTAAAGTTTTTTTTAAGTTTTTGACTTCTACCTTGCTGCTGAATAATAATAAAAATAATAGTCATAATTTGAGAAAACAATACGTAATGAGACTTTAAAACAATATGTTAGTGAAAACAAACCCATATGTGCCTCAGTTTTGTGCACCACTGACTAAATAATTTATCAAATCACTAAAAAAAATTGTACAATGTTTACCTAATCTGTGAATGCTCAGGAAAAAAGAAACAAAAGCCAATTCATGTTCTGGTGCTGTCACTGTTAAAAGTCAAAATAATAATCTGGTTACAGAAGAAATTGGGGAAGGATTTGAAAGTATTTGAATTGAAATTAGAACATCTTAAAGTCCTTACCCTCCCTCTACAAATTTGTAGAAAACAAGAAGTTTAAAAAGTTGAAGACACTCTTGGATGGGAAAAATACTTTTCAAGTCACAAGGAATCAATTGCCACATGAAAGTCATACATTTTCCAGTTCTTTGTCTGGGAGGTGTGTGTGAGATTTGGGATCTCAATGATTCTGGGTTCCAGTCTGGAGGAAAACAGTCTGAAACAAATGGGGGTCACAACAAACATCAAAATAGAGACATAGTCCAAGACCTGGAAGCTCACACCAGGAGGCAAAAATGGGACAGACATTGTTTTTGAAAACTTGCCTGTTTCCTGTTTGATGTATTTCCTCTAAGCAATTCTGCATCAACAAATAGCCACCAAAAAAAACCCCAACCCCCAAACAAAAAACCCCAACCAAGCAGCCAAACACCCGCTCCCCCCAACACAAAAACCCCAAAACTGCCAAAAACCCAACAAAACCCCCAAACATTTGGAGAATTTCCAAATCCTCTTACAGGATTTTTACACTTTGTTACATGGGGAGGGATGGGGTTTTAAAAGTAAACTGTATTTTCAATACATTAAAGCAAATTATATTTCCTTTTCTCATTGCAAATATTATTAATCTGTTTATTAATTCAATAACCATTAAATGCATGCACTGACAAGAAATAACTGAGCATACACTAATTATTATAATAATTATTATGACTCAAATACAGCAAAGCAATTAAGCACATTCAGTCTCAATGTTTCAAATGCTTAATATGCTTAAGAGCTTTGCTTACATAAAGTTCTAGTAGACTCATACCCTTTACTTCTTTAATAAAACTCATTGAGTTAGGCTGGAAATGCAGTATGCTCTCAAGTGGTTAAGAAATACCTTCTTTCCAAAAGACATAAGATCCCTAGTCTTATTATAGATATTTTATATTCTAAAATATCTTTTGGTCTGAAATAACAAAGCAGAATGGTTTGTTCCAAAATTCACTGCTAAAAGTATATGAGGAAAAAATAAAAAGAAACTTCAGATAATTTTTCATGGGAAACACAGAAGAATAAGATGAAATGGGTTGCCATTATATCGTTGTCCATGCTAAGTTTAAGAGTATAACAGCTAAACAAGAAAAAGTTCCCTTCCCTTCCCTTCCCTTCCCTTCCCTTCCCTTCCCTTCCCTTCCCAAACCTTCCCAAACCTTCCCTTCCCTTCCCAAACCTAACCTTCCCTTCCCTAACCTTCCCTTCCCTTCCCTAACCTTCCCTTCCCTAACCTTCCCAAACCTTCCCAAACCTTCCCAAACCTTCCCAAACCTTCCCAAATCTTCCCTTCCCAAACCTTCCCAAACCTTCCCTTCCCTTCCCTTCCCTTCCCAAACCTTCCCTTCCCGAACCTTCCCTCATTATTGCCTTAAATTTAAAAATGTTGTTTTGAAGACCATTAATTCAGAGATTTCTACTTTGCTTAAGGAACACCTCTTGGTGTGGGCAATTGTGTTTTATAAAGGCATTTATGGAGAGATAATATTTCTTTTTCTATCGCTCCAGAGGAGTACGTTTCCTACATATTCCATTACTGATTTTTTTATTACGTTCATAGATGAATAATTATATCTGTGATTTAGAAATTTCATACTTAATGATTTCTTAGACTCCTAAAATATTGGATATTGCCATACCGAGCAATTGCAGAAACCTGACAGTGCTTTCTAATGCAGAATTAAATGTAACTGAGATTTACTTTGATTTTGTATATTTGTAAGCATTAGCATCCGTAATATTGCAAATGCCTTATACAGGAAAAGTAGAACACAGGTAAGTTAATAATTTTATCATGTCTGAAGCATATATTTGTTACTTTTTCTATAAAAGAACCTTTATAAAAGAATAGTTGCTGTTATCAAGGTGAAATGTAGTGGTGATTAAATACTTTAGTTCTTGAGTCTTGATTGTGGTATATTATAAATTTTGCTGCTTTCTCTCTATTACAAGTCATAATTTCATTCTGTGTTTTAGTTAAGAGTTTAATGGATGTGCTGTGAACAAAGTAGATGAAATGTTGAGTTTTCAGATTAAGAGAGATTTAATTTTGACATTTATGATATTTACTGTTTCATTCCTGACTCCTAGTGAACACACAATTAAGCCATAATTGGTCTTGATCTTTATTCTTTTCCCCCAAGATTAGTTATCAGTTTGCACTGTACGGTATCAAATTGGCTAAAATAGGATACAAGCTACCATTAAAATAATTGGGTGTTGGACGGTAGAAAGAGGAGCAGGTTCTTCTTAAATTCCCCAAGGTTCCAAACTGGTCATTGATGTTCTCCACATCCAAAATCCTGTACTTTGAAGATTATCTGAAACTCTTGTTTTTAGTCAGGAAGAGTTTCAGACAATCTGCAAAAGAAAGTGTACTGACTTCTGTGTTAGAGTCAGCACCTCTATCTCATTGTGCAGGAAGCAAAAAAGTGAAAGGGAGGGGTTGACTTCCACAAGGAACCTGGAGAATGAGATTTTAATTGCTACCAAATGCAAGCATTTGAAATTCATGAGTGAGGCTGCAAAAACCTGAAAATACATAGAGAGAGAGAGAGAGAGAGAAAGTAAATATCCCTGACACCTAAATAAAGTAATAAATACATATAAAATTATTTGTTTCCTTCCATTTACCAAACTGCCAGGGAGCATTAGAATCACATTTCTAAGCTTTGTCAACAAGAGGAGCTATAACACATTTATTTGTTAATATTCCTTGCTACTGAAACCTCTTGAATCCAGCAGGTGTCAGATTAAGACACACAGAAAAGCACAATGTTCATGACCACATTTCAAAATCATCCAGATCCAGGATACTTGGACAGGTTTGCCAGACGAATCGATCAGACAGTGGAATAGAAAGAGCTTTGTGGTACCTCATTAGCAGGCAACATTTGTCTGACTGAATGACTCCTCTGAAGTAGCAATATGGGAAAATGACATAACAGCCACTCAGGGATTTTTGGAGGGGTGTCAGCTATTAAAAAATATAAAGCCTTCAGGAACTCTTAGTTCAAGAACTCTAAGACTCACTCTTTCTAAGTAGATGAGAATGTATAGCTGATGTCTCAGGAGTTGGCTCACATTCCATCATACAGAAGGAAAAGAGGGACTATATAAATCTGGATTTGAATTACCAAGGAACAGCATTTGTCCCTTGGACCTCCCAATGGGTCAAGTACCAGTCTGTTTTGTCAAAAAAGTGACAGTGCACTGTTAGTCTGGAGGCATTTTCTATTTTGCTCTTGAAAATCAGTTGTAGGAATCTTTTGCAGGATACATTTCTCTTACGGATACATAAAGGGCTTCTCAGATGGTAAAGTAAGATATAAAGTAATACACATTACTCCTCAAATGACTGGCAGCAGCATGACGACCTCTGTTCATGTGCAGTGTTCAGCTGTTTAACTAAGTGTTAACATTATGAGAGTGGGTTTGTACACCAGTGAATGTGGTACACTGTAAACAAGCTAAGCTTAACATTATTATTGTAGTCTTTTCTGATTCATGATTTAAAAATCTAAGCTGTATAACAGATTTTTGTAATCCAGTGTTCTAGAATTTAAGATTATTTTATTCCCTATAGGTATTTAACTCAAGGTCTAAAACAAATGTTTGCACAAAAAAGAAAAAAAAAAGGAAGGAAAAGAAAGAAAAAGAAAAAAAGAAAGAAAGAGAAAGAAAGAAAAAGAAAGAAAGAAAGAAAGCAAAAGAAAAGAACTAGTATGTGCTATTTTGTGCATTATTTTCTTAAAGAACGTATTCGTAGAGCAATGTGACTTGGGAATCATTTTATCTGGAATGAATGTCACAGTTCCTCCAAATTTTTTTTCAAAACTATTGTTTATTTAAGAACAACTGTTCCTAGAATCCAATATTGTAAAGCCTTTTTTTAGAATGCAAAAAAACAATTTTGTTGAATGAACAATCCCTACACTTAAAACCCAACCATTCTAGTCCTAAAAAAAACCAATAAAAAACCTCCTATTATATAGTAGGTATGGAGAAGATCTTAGAAACAGTTTATTTAATAGCTCTTGCATGAATGAAATCTCCTGGTTATTTTTGTGTACTACCAACTTCTTAGGGTAGTTGTATAACTATATACTGTAGAAGTGGTTGTGTTTTGGTAACTTACTTAATGACCTTTTAAATAAAGAGCTGTTTGGAACAGACAAGTTGCCTTTTGTTCTGTTCAAAAGAAAGAATCAAAAAAGTACCAACAGATTGAGCAGATATATGTGTATGTGCCCACAAATGAAGGGTTTATTCAAATTATTCCAAATTTTGCAGTATAAAAAGTGTAATTTGGAGGAAAATGTAACTGCAGAATACTATAGTACCTTGGGACTTTTGCTGATTCCTGCAGAAATAGACAGCAATGACACAAATTTCTGAATTATTGTCTTTAATATGTATAAGGCACTGAAGTGCTAGGACTGCAGCTGCTTTTGAAGATTAAATCTTTGGTAAATACTTCCATTCTCCTCAAAAGTTTGTTTACTGAAGACATATTTTTTGTGATAGTGGAGTTAAGAGTTACTATTCCAAGGCCTCGCCTGTAGAGAATGATGGAGTTGCCAACATTAGAATTTGGAGTTTTTAAATGAATATTACATGCACCTCCACTTTACATTTATGGTTTTACAGATTTCTGTGCTACAGTGTTGAACTGAAAGGGGCTACAAGGAAACAAAAACAAATGGGAAGTAAAATGCAGATAAATAAGGTACTTGATGAACAAATGTGGGAAGGTATTAAATCATGGGTCATATGTATTTGGAGGGAAGAAGAAGAGGGAAAAGTTAGGGAAAAAGAGGAAAGGAACTACAATACTATCTTGCTATCATAGTGTTAGTGAAGAACTAAAGTATTGATAGACTGTATGAACTAGAAGATACAGGATATTCTGAAAAGGTAGGTGAGTTCCCATCAGAGTATGGGAAGGGCAATCATCTGATCAACATTCTCAACAATTCCCTTGAATCAAGAAAGCAGATTTGAACAGACATGTTTCAAGCTGGAAGTTTTTAAGCTGAAACCAGAACAAGTAAGAAATCTGATCAGGAAAAGAAGGGAGTGTATGGCAAGGGTCAAGAAATACACAAATCAGAGTCAGTTCGATCATTCAGTAAGCCAGGACTGTCAGTACTGAGTAGGGCAGAAATACAGATTGCTGTTGATAACTTGGGATAGTCAACACCAATCTGCCCAAGTTTGAGAAAGCTTGTGGTATGAATCCATGTCTCAAGCAAGTTAACACCATTTTGTCACACTGGTCTCAGAAGACATCCTGGTGTACACATGGGAGGACCACATTTTAGGGCAGATAAAAAAGAACAGAGGAAAATTATCTCCGAAGTGAAGGCCTTATCATAAAACAGAAGCTCATTTCATTCTTGAAAATTAACAAGAAACCTGTATTTGTAGGTAGCTTTTCTCAGATTGTCTTCACAGATTAAAGATCAAAGAGAAACTCCAAAATTTATATATTTGGAAAGAAAGTAATCTGGAACTGGTCTTTGAAAAAAGTAGATTTTCTTCATGTATCTAGCATAGTTGTGGTAAATCAGATACTATACTTCAATGCATGGTACACTGACCTCGACCAGAAATCCATGTTTCTGTGAACTGGATGGATACAATTTATAAACAAAATCTCTTCTGAACATTCAACAAGGAAGAAGTCATAAGAAGTAATGCTGTGCTAAAACATCTTTGATGCCTTATTAGCAGCTTTCAGTAGTGTGTGAAAAAACATAATGTACTATTTGCAACACTTTTCAAGGCATATCTTCATGTAAAAGGAGGTGATATTTACTGTGAAAAAGTCTTTATTTAGACAGTTAAAATATCTGAAGCATGGTGCTTGCAAACCTGATTTCTGTTCGCTTAAACACTTCAGTGCTTTTCTGCTAGAAGTGCATCTGCCCCTTTGGCAACAGGTGTTAACAAGAAAGGATTACTCAAATTGACCATTACAGATATTCTTTCAGACTGGTAATATAGAAAGCTAAAGATTATTGAAACAGTAAAGCTTTGTACAAGCTGTTGGAAGGGTTTGGGGAAACAGGGAAAAAGTCAAATAAGTGGAAAATATTTATTTTGCTAATATATAGGTACACATACACACAAGAAGAAATTCTTTACTGTGAAGGTGGTGAGACAGTGGAGCAGGCAGTCCAGAGAAACAGAGGATGCCCCATCCTTGGAAGTGTTCAAGACCAGGCTGGATAGGGCTCTGAGCAATGTGATCTAGCGGAAGGTCCCTGCCCAAGGTAGGAGCATTAGATGATTTTTACAGCCCCTTCCAACACAAACCATTCCATAAGTCTATGATACACACAAGCACACATTTCTATATGAAGACATTGCATGTAGTGTTCTCTTGCCTTACCTCTCTTAAGCTGTATCTCATCACAAGAAGAGCTTTGCAGTGATGTTACCTGGTTTTTTTGACTAGAAAAATGAATATTTATGCTTGTTTTGTGTAAAAAAAAAATTAAAGCATCAATAGTTTCATAATTCTTGCTATGTGTTATCAGAGCTGGCCAAAACAATGACCCATAGCTCATCTTGTCTAGTGTGGGTGTGAGCTGCACAGTGATATGTCTGATAGTCACCTTCCAACATTTAGAAAATCAATTTTATGTCCTGTACAATCCCACTGGACCTGAATTTAACATACAATTTGGAGTGCAAGAAGAGGAAATTATTTGGTGACAGAGAAGCTTCAGTCTTCTAAGGCACCAGTAGACATATAAAAGTCCACAGATATTGCAAAAGTGATAGGAGGGAAGCCTTCTATAAATTGTAAATGATGATTGGATGAAACAGCACAAGTGACTCAAACAAAAAGTGGAGTAAATGGTTACTATTAAAACTAAATGAAGAAAATAGGGACAGAGAGAAAGATGCTATGTTGCTCCTCATAACATAAGGTAAACTTCTTATAAAAGATATTGTCATCCATTAATGTTGTTTTCTTTCTGACACTGAGTACAACATGATTATGTCTGTCCTCTGTGAAGAACAAGAAAGAGCAGGCTCTTACCTGTCTTCCTGGATTGCAGAAAAACTCACAAGAACTAGTATTTCAGTTTTCCTACTGAAGTGGCACCCAGTCTGCAGCAGAAGGTGAAAGCACACAAACCAGAATCTAATCTTGCTCTTTGAGAAGAGTAACTGATACATGGGTTTCCTACTGCACTTATTTTTTCTAACTGATCTCTAGAAACTTGGCCCATTCTAAATTACAGGAGATCAGTACTACTCAGAAAAATGTCAATTCCTTAATACCATTCTGATTGTTGCTTGAATTGTAAAAGTAGAGCTACTACAGGGTTGAAAGTGCATGAAATTTAATGCTAAGTAATGCAAAACAATGAGAGTAGAAGACATAATCCAGGTCACTGAGTTAAATCCTTTACAAGTTGGCAAGTATTAGAGACTTTTCATGTGGAATTCATCTTATCAAAATCAGATATCTAAGTCTAAGCTAGTTATGCAGACTTCCTCCATGTTTAATGAAAAGAGGGAAACTTAGGGGAGAAATCAGGAATTATCTATATGTAAACAATCTACCTTGGAGTAGACATTTCAGCTTCAAATGTCATAAACATGCCAGGTGAATCTTTGTTTGAGCCTACAATGAACTGTAGAAGTTTCTGTCTACAGTTTCTGCCTCAGAAGTTTCTGATCATCATAAAAACAAAAATATGATCCAGCGAAAGAACTAACTCCCTGAAACAAAAGTGAAAAAAAAGAAAGCAAGGTTTGAACTAATAATCACCTTACTAGTCCTGGTGTCACAGAAAGTATTTTTCCAGTGCAATGTGAGATATTTATTGAATGAATGTTTGAGAGAACTACCAAAGATTTAGGAAATACTTTGGAAATGAAAAGGGAAGACAAGTAACATTTCAGATAAATGGGAAAAAATTTTAGCAGTAAGATTATGTTTATCGAGTTAAAAATTAGATTTTCAGAACTGGTAGAAATGTGGCTTTGAGTGTTACATAGCTGAAACTAAAGAAACCTTGTAGACAATTTACATAAGGAAGTGTTGAAAAAAATTGCAGAGTGTGGAAAAAAATGATAAAAGATTAAATTTTTATTTTAAAAGTTGTATTATCTGAAACTGCAATGTCCCAGAGAGATTAAATACAATCTTATTTATATGTGATATTGTCAAAATTTCAATGACAGGAAAGCTTGAAAACTTTATCTAAAGGGAAAGATGACTTATGGGGTATGACAGAACATTGCATATATTGGGATATTTAGATTTAATTCAATAAGTATTTGTGAATCTGCTGAAGTTTATGTACTTTGAGTAATCTGTACAAAGAAGTTACCCTTCTTTAAGCTGTCTTTAATATCAGTGGCATGAGTATTGCTTTGTTTTTCAATTTAAACTGAATTTTAAAGATTATCCCTTATTCCTGAAGGGAATTCCTGACTCATGAACCTAAAAGAGATCAGCTTTACATTTGCAAATCTTGCAAAAAATATGTTTCTTAAGTTTTGGGCTGGCAATTGCAATTTTGCTTCCACTAGGATTTGTGATTACTGTTGAGGTTTTCATCAGATTTTATACACTATCAATAGAAAATTCAGGATTTTATTTACTTCTGGAACTGGGGATTGAAATTTTTTTTTAATACACTGTGTATCAGATTTGTACTCTTGCTTTAAATCTTTAATTAAAAAAAAAAAAAGAAGAAGAGAGTGGTGAGTTGGTGAATAGTCTGGACAGAAGGAGAAGACAAGGAGGAAAGAAAGTGAGAGGGACAGCCTGTCAGTGTTGTGCCCTTTTTCTTCTTTTATAGCAACTTAGTAAGCAGCACAGTGTCTTTGACCTTGTCATTGCAAGACACTGTTTGACCTGTTGCAAAGTAAGAAATCAATTTTTCTGTAATTGCTAATAGGTCTGCATGCCTGATTTGTACCATGTCAGTTAAGATTGCCTTTTAGAAAATGGTACTTTCTGCAGGCTGCTATTTAGTCCAACGATTTAAAATGGACCAGTTACAAACCAAGGCACTGCATAAACTGCAAATCTGCACTTAAAAATTACTCAAAGTATTTGGATCAAATTATCCGCTTTAACAATATCTCATGCCCATTTTCAAGTGTAAATAATGCTATGAGTAATTACAAAACTTTCCATGACCTTTTTGCTCCATCAGTTTCCTAAGCCATAGGGAATGCTTGGTTTTAAAAGAAAAAAAAAAAAAAGCATGCATTTTCCCTTCATCTTTTTCGGGTGGGGTAGATTAGTTCCTACTGTAGACTGGAGGAGATGAATGGCAACACAAGGAGCTTTGTAGAAAATGCCATAAGTTCAGCTGTACTATGGCATATCAGACAATTTGTAATGCAGAGGAGACCAAATGAAAAGCTGCTGTTCATGATCAGTGGTCTTATGAGAATCTGCATAACTGGTGAGCACATATATGAGGAGGCAGCAGTCAACATAGCAGAGAATAATTTGGCAGAGTATGGATGACAGAGTTGGGAGTTTGGGCTGCTTTATGTTTGCCACCAAGGGGTAGAATGTCTGTTTTAATTACATCTAGCTTCTGAGACTTTGACTTTCGCATGAACAGAGGATAATTAGAAAACAGTCCTGCTCCAGGCTTGAAGCCTGCTTTTCAGATCCACAGAGCTTAGGGTGGAGTGTCAGGACTTGTGTTAGACATCGTATTCCCAGGGGCCCCAAGCTCAGCCTCTGGAACTTAAGGATTAGCAAATTGAACCCTTTTATTCATGAATGCATATCAAGGCATTGCCCGGAGAGACACAGTGAATAAAGTGTAGGCATTGTATTTTGCCTTTTAAGTTTTTCGTTTGTTGAAACCAGTAACACAGAACTTCCATTCAGTTCAGATGCTGAAATAACAGTTTCTCAATAGAAGAAAAAAATTCTTCATTCTCAGATGCAAATAGAAAGTTTTTAATGAGAAGACCTTCAGCAATTATTTTTTGATTTGTAAGTGCTTAAATGTCTACATATACAGATTTAAATACAATACCACAGCACTTGGAGATGAAATGTTAGAGAATTAACTGTCTAGAATAAATTTTGAAATATCATTATCTGTCACCAATATCCATGGCACTTGCAAGAAAAACCCCTCATACCCTGTAAGGACTTCAAAATCCAGTGTTTCTACTGAGTTACTCAGTTCTAGGAGCTAGTAGGGGTGCTGATGTGACTTTATGCACACACTCATCTTTTAGATGGAGCAATGATTTCAGAATCAGTGGGAATCCCCTTGCATTGAAGCCAAGGTCATTATTTAAGTCAAAGTTAAATCTTCCTTGACCTGATGTCAAAGCATTCAGAACATTCAGGAGTTAGATCATAATATCTAATTAAGGTTTAAGTATTTACTTGAAGTGCCAGGAACTTGAACTTAATCCACCAGAAAGGTACATCGGTACTGCAGGTGAGACAAAATGCAACTAGTAAATATTCTACAAAAAAACAAATGAAAACAGTATAGTCAGGAATCACTGCTGAAGTGGAATAGAAAAAATATTAAAGTATCTGATTAAAATATACTAACTGTGAATATCTTTCTTTCCTGATTCATGTACTGAAAATAAAGTCATCTGACATCTTAAACAATAAAGAAGAGTCTAAAAGAAATGTCATATTCCTTTTACCTACAAAAATCTGGATGGAGTCAGATATAACTTCAAAAAAAATTAGGACTTTGTTTCTGTAAAATGATTGTCTCATATAAATTCAAAGTGTTCTTTTTTACTGATGAAGATTTTCCCTTTTAGGTTTTGAGAGGACAGTCAGTCTTCGTTTTTTGCAGTATACCACCATCTGGTGGAAGTAAAGAGAAAGACAAAGCTCTTGAAAGTTAACCTGTATTTATAACTGGGAAGTTTTACTTTCCTAGTAGTAATTGTCTTCGATGGGCTCTTGAAGCTTTAGAGCACCAGATCATTTTAAATAATGTAATTTTTACATTTCTCTGTTCACTTTATTTGCTTCAATTATTTAGTTTTGAGGGATTTGCTTTTTAGGGGCTTGAGGATGTTCTTTAAACTAGATACACACTTCAATATTTCTTAATATGTCTGATCTGTAAAACATGACAGAATTTTCCACATGGTGATATAAAATGTTTCAAAATATTTTGCTAAATATCAAGCAAGATTTATCATATAGACTGTAGGATACTGCTGTATATTTTAGGTATTCGTAGAATCAGATTTTGTTCTCTTTCAAAAAAATTGTTGGCAAGATGACTTTTTTGTGCTATTAGGGTATTTTTTCCTCACAAATTTTGATTAAAATTTTACTGAAAAAGTTCCAGCCTTATTACCTTTGCACTTTAGGAGCTAAATTTCATTTTGCACTGCATTGAAAACTCTTTTGTTACCATGAGTTTGCAATATATTCTGATAGTATCTGTGCTCTCTCTGTGGTCAGCAGGTTCTTTCTGTGCTGTCACCAACTAATCTTGTTAAATATTGTGGGCACAACAAGATTGGAAATAAAATATATATCTATTACAAAAAAAATCTTTCTAGAAAAATATAGTGGCAATAAACCACCAAACAATTATGCCAATATTTGTTTTACTGTAGAACTAAATATTCTGCTCTGGAGCTATTTACCAGGATCCTCGGTGTCTCAACTATTTTTTTTTTCCACCTGCTAGGCTCACCAGCTAAATATTGGATGGGGTCAGATATAACTTTAAAAAAATTAGGACTTTGTTTCTGTAAAATCATTATCTCCTGTAAGTTGGATCTATTTATTTATTTACTGTAATTTCAATTAAATTTTGAAACAAATGCCAAGGATACTCTAAGTGTACGATATAAAGCAGGTATCACTATCATAGTGCAACTAGGCATGTGGGACAAGGACTCCAATTTACTGGGAACAGAAGTTCATGTTTAAGCCATACTGCTGAAGAGGAAATGAGAAACATATCCAGAGGAAAGTGCAACCACTGAAAATGAATCAGAAGACTGTACCATTTTAATGCCACAGATATTTACGAACACAAGGGTCTCATCTACCACAGTAATATTGAATAGTTTTGTTATTGATATTGCCAGTTTTGTAAGCAGCTGTTCATTCTTTTTCAATCAATTGACAATGAGTTTCACAAGTTGTGTCTTGTAACATGAATCTATTTTGGATATTTTTAAGCGGGGTGGATTTAATTTTTGCTTTCAACCTACAGTTATGTTAACCTTCAGAGAGTGAGAAACAGCATCATTAGTTGTGAGGGTTTTTTTAACAAATATTCTACATTTTAACGAGTCCTTCTCTTTCTTTTTTTTAAAACTAACATGATATGGCTGTATTACATTGCTCCATTACCTCAAGTTCTGTTGCACCATGGAAAAGCTTTCTTTCTCAAAGAGATTCTTGAAGCCCACAATACTTCTTAAATTATTGCCTGACATTTTCTGTTCTCTTCATGTGTTGTGGTTTGACACTGGTGGACAGCTAAGCACCACACAACCCTCACTCATTCCCCACTGAAACTGGATGGGCAAACAAAAAAGGAAGACTAAAACAAAACAAAAAATAAAGGGGGGGGGGTCAACAAATTTATTTTAAAAAATTAAATGAAGGCTACGTGGAAGAAGAGGGAAAGAAAACAAAACAAGTGATGAAAAGGCAATCACTCACCACTTCCCTCAAGTAGACCTATGCCCTACCCTCTTTTCCCTTCTTTTTTTGCTGACCATGATGCTATGTGGCATGGAATATCTCTTTGCTTAGTTGAGTTGTCTGCCTTTCCCCCCTCTAACTACTTTGCACCCCCACACCTAATCAGTACTGGTGTAGAGTGAGAAGCCAAGGTGGCCTTGGTGCTGTGCAGATCATCAATAGTTATGACAGCATTATGTCATCAGCATTGTTTTGGTCATAAAGATAAACTGTAGCACTGATTGGACTTTGAAGAAATGTTACTCTATCCCAGTTGGGCCCAATACAGCACATTACTGTTGGATATGACTGATGCTTTCCAAAAGTTCTGTACTACCTACAGCACCAAAAGCAGTTTCATACACAGCATTCACCAGAATAAAAACTTATGCAAGAAAAGACATGAAACCTGCTATTCTGTTCTTTGCCTGAAGTGAGTGCAAGATTAGTCTGCAATCTCCTTTGTCACTGATGGTTTTATTTGTCTTATTTTTAGGCAAAGGTTTAGTTTTCCCTTGCTTAAGGTTACAAAGTTAGTAAACATATCTAGCAGTCTACAAGTTTTATTGAAAATAAAACTCTATAAACACCACCACACTGCCCCAAATTCTGGGTGGGCAGGACAAAGGCAAGTAAATGGCAACTTTCAGAAATTTGGCCTTAGATATGAGACTGGAAAGCAACAGTGGTGTTTCACAAATAGTGTGAGTGTGCTCAGTGAGAAGAGTGACTGCAGAGCTTCTCCTAATCCAGCCTTGATCACCCTGCTCTTGACACCCTCAGGACTTCATAGTCTATCTGTGGGCCCTTGTTGTTCCTAAATGGAGCTCCACCTCTTTGTCCTCTCTTCTCTGCTTCACATGCTGGCAGGAAGTGAAATCTGAAGAGGCAGAAATTGTGCCTAATAAGGTCAGACACATAAACTGAAAATCATGAGCAAGAAGATTTTATTGTTTCCTATGTCATTAAAAGAGAGAGAGAGGTAAGAGCATAGCCTTTCACATTTCTGTATAGGAAAGCCTGTGATTTTGGAGCCTCATACTAAAGAAATCAAGCTGTTCCTTTATCTATGAATGTTTGCTTAAATAAATAAAACTATACACTAAAGCAAGAACGATTGGTCTCTTGCATATCTGTCTCAATTCTTTGACTTTCATTAATGTATATATTAAGGCAAAAATAATATTTGTTCAAATCTACATGCCCAGAATAATGCAAAATGATGTGAAAGGTGTGAAGTAAGGTTGTTTTAATCAATAGAGAAGGAATAAGTGCCACTGAGCAGAAGACATTTTCAGATAATTTCACAAAAACCTGATGGCCAGTAGGTGGTACCCTTATTCCAGATAACAAACACAGGGGAGAGGGGAGCGCAGCTGAAAAGCTGATAATTATCTCAGTAACATGAATATTTTCCTCCCCTATTAGCCACTGCAGACACCAGCACACCCTCTGTAAAGAGCACTGGGCAAGCCTAATGAGGGTTTGGGCAAGGCACCTGTATGTGAACTGTGACAGGGTCAGATTCTGTTATTGACAATCTCTTATTGCTGGAATTAGACACCGTAGTTTTCCACATATGATGCTTTAACCATCTTGTATTCAAGATTTTATGCATTTAAAAACTTGATATTCACAGTAAGCACATAAACTTCTGACCAACAGGTTGTACCATGGATGAATATTATTAACTCATTAATGCTAAAAGATGTTTTAAATATTTATGTTTAATTTCTGACATTACAACTTCTTGTTGTTGTTATTGTTGTTTTTCCTGAGCTAGGCTTGTTTGCTAGTTTGGGCAATTCCTAGAACATGAAAGAAAGTTATGAACAAAATGGACTTTAATAACATAGGAGAAATTTCTTTACTGAAAGGGCTGTCAAGCTGGAACAAGTTGCCCAGGGAAGTAGTCAAGTCACCATGTGTGGAGGTATTTAAGACATGTAGACGTAATATTTTGGGACATGGTTTAACAGTATACTTGGCAGTGCTGCATTAATGGTTGGACTCAATGATCTTAAGGGTCTTTTTCAACCTAGATGATTCTACATTTCTTATATTATTTAGTCAATGTACTGTCATTGAAGATATACATTTTGAAATTATTAGGGCAAAACATCAGTGCCTGGAAAATAAAGCTGGTCACAAGATGTTACAGTAGAATGGAAAGCCTTTCAAAGTGATCCTGAAGTTTTAGTACAATTAATTGAAACTAGCATAACAAGTTGGTTTTAAGTATAGCCTTTTTTTTTTTTTTTCTAAGTATAGACACAAATGTCTTCAGTTTAAAATACCAGTCTGAATACTCTTTGGGATGGAGGTGTGGAAGGAAACTGAACTAACAGACAAAACCTTAGGATACGTGTCACTTGATCAGTGCACTTAACACTAAAAGTCTTGTCTAAGCTGGTCATCCCGTTCCCATTACATGTTCTTGTGAGAGAAATACCCTGAGAGGTACCATCTTTTTTTGACTCTTGACTCAACCTAGCATGCAATGAATGGCTCTCTGGAGACTCCCTCTCTCTCTCCAGACTATAGATGTACTTACACGGGTTATCTTAAACCAGATACCTGTGTCTTAGTTTGCTTCAACACTGAGTTGGGGTTTTTTTTTGTTTTTTTCCTTTTTAAAAATTATTTTGAGTAATATTTGGCCACTAGCTGTCACTTTGGAAGGCTGTTTATTACCTAAGACCCTGTACCCTATTCATTAACCCTGGATTTCAGATGTCTCCAATACCAAATAAAATCTAGCAATGCCTAAAATGGTACTGAATATCAGTACTCCTGAAGATTACAATTACAATTTTAATTGTAATTACAATTGCTTACAATGTAAGCAATTACAACATTTTCCCATCTACTGTTCCCAGTTGTATAACCCAAGTAAAGTTAAATGCACTTGAAAATCATGAAATGTTACATTGCCGCGGGTAGAAAGCGTGAGTAACTCGGAGTCTTTTTTGCATCAGTCCTGTTTGCCTAGATAACGTGACTCAGGCCTTATCTAGTCTCCGATCAGAGACGAGCCAAGCATCAGAACTTCGCAGAATCTTGGCTTAGCTCACGCACAGCGGTTTAATTTATGCAGGGAAATAAAGAGAACAAGAAAGGGTTCTTTCCGCTTATCGCCAGTAGGTTTTATTCCTGGACTCATGCTGCGGAGAAGACAAGGCAAAATGGCGATTGGGGCGTGTTATAAAACCAGGGCGAGGGGAGGGCAGTCGGGAGAGCCAATCACTGCGGAGGACCACAATGATTGACAGGGGCACCGGCCAGTGAGCCAGCTGTCAGTAGCCGGCATGGGAACCAATGAGCTGTTCCTGTGGGCGGGGACAGTCCCTGCCAGTCGGGCTGTGCCATCCCAGCGGCCGCGCGGGGGCGGGGAAAGGACCAACACCGCGCGGGGGGGGAAGGAACCAGCACCCCCCAGCCCCGGCCCGGCGGGAACGGGCTGGTCGCAAGCCACGCGCAGAGGCACTACAACATTACATTATTTTTCTTTTCCTACTACCTTCTCTTTAATTTTCTTAACTTTAAAATAAACCAAAAAGCATTGCAAATTTTAGATATTGTAAGTAAAAAAATCTCTGAAATTTTTACACTAATCTGAAACAAATATATAAAAAAATGTTAATTAAAAAATTGAGTCATTCAGTCAAATAAATTCAGTAGACTAATGACACCCAAAGAGACCGACTGAAAATATCTTCTGACCCAAACAGCTTTAGGCCTTTCAAGGTGCATATAACTCAAAACCTAGCCTGCACACTGAAAATCTGTGTTTAATACTAGCAGAGATTTCGTGTCACCAAATCTAACTTCATAGGCCCCATTAGAATTCATTATTTTCTATTCTAGCACTAAACCAAATGAAACCAAACCAAAGCAGAACAACCAAAAGGAAATATAATTTTGTCTGAATTGTTGGCTCTTTTAAGTGACAGCCCTCGGAAAATTATTCTTGTAAGCACAAATTTTATTGGTTCTCATTTTTCATCTCTATTTTCTCTGTTTTCTCCTGCCCTCCTGATTCCATCTATTACTGATCTATGCTATGACTCTCTGACATCTCTCAGTCTCTTCTCACCTCCCAATGGGCCTGGCTGCACTAGAAGCTTTTGTTTCCACCCTTGTGATATTTTTTCAATTGCTTTGCTAAAGGTCATAAGTTATGTGTCCAGTCCTGTGTGAAATGGAAGGGATTGATGTAGTTTTATCCTTTCCAGCCTTAGAATTCCTCTCTCATACTATAACAAAATTTCTCCAATATCATTATTTCAAAAGCTGGAAGCTCCTTTTCATCTTGCAAACAAAAAATGTTATTTTACAAAACCATGCAATTCCAAATGTATTTTTCAATCTTAAAATCAAGTGATTGTGAAAATTACATTAGAAAATTATACAAGACAATTCAATTAGACTTCTGTTTTCTATCCCTAGGTTTAAAGCTATGCCAAAAAACACTCCTCTTTGTTTATTCCCACAACATTCCTTCCACAGTGCTCTGAATTTGCATGCTCTTGCTATGGAACTTGTTTACTGGCAGTGAAATCTGCCTCCACAATTGTCTGATCACACTCTTGGGTGTCTTGGGTGAAGTAGGAATCTTCATACAGTAGTGGGAACTGTGAGATATGCTGAAGGTAGACAATTAAACACAGAAACTGGGACAACTCCAAGGTCCTGTGGTAGTGACAGCGCCTGTTCCCTGCAACCTCTTGCACTCTCCTGACAATTCTCAGTGACATACCATGCACATTTGTTTACATCTATGCTCGTATAATGTATTGAAAATATACATAAGCTCACGCATTTTGGAAAAGAATTGATAGACGTATCAGCTCCAATTTGAAGACATTTTTAATACAACCAGAAGATTATTCCTAGGTTTTCTGGTTTTAGCTTTCTTATAATTTCTTTATTATTCATAAAGCTTCTGATTGATACTCAGCTGTCTTACCAGTCTGCTAGCAGCAGCATTCACTTATTTGGATATGGAGACTTAAAACACATATCTGCTATTCAAACAAGTCTTATTTATGGATTTTAAGCTGAAGTTAAATCAGTATGATTTTACAGTGTTGAAAATCTTTGCTATAACAACACCTGGCAAAAATATAATGGGACACATGAGCTAAATTAAAGATAATTTATTTACAGGAGTTAGTTTTTAGGTTAGATAAACCAATAGGCAATTATTATTTTGGATGAGGCTTTTCTTATGTCCATGAAATTATATTTTATGCAAAATTATAAGAGCAAGAGCCCAAAGAAGAAAAATCAGAACAACATATTTGCAGTTGAAAAATGAGAACACATGGAAATAATTTGACTTTCTAGTCTTGATAACTCTTAGTATTTCTCTGCCTTATTTCATCTGCTTGAATTAATATTCATTTTTCTTTCTCTCTCTTTAATTATTGCTTCTAAGTCTTCAGATCTGAGTCAATAAGAAGATTATTAGATGCGTTAATACAGACACTAAAGGAAAAGGTTTAGAAATATCTCTGGGTCTGCACATAACTCTTTAGTCATTAATTACACAGTGTCTTCTTTCTGTCTAACTGAATTGTATTAGTTCCAATCCCCCAACTGTGCTAGTGCAAATGCAAATATGGCCAAATGCTGACTGAACTAAACATCAAAGTTTTTATTTCTTGCTTGATTATAATCCGTATCATATTCCTCTACTTGATTCACTGTTTGATTCACTGGGTACTTGTACCAGCCCAGTTCATGGACTGGGTGGAAACACAGGACAGAAGCGGGGCAGCACCACTAAAACTCTATTTTCAGTTTAGGGGGAATAGTGGTGACTAAATTTTAATTAAATTCTGTGTAACTCTGAACAAATTTCTCAAAATACCAACAGTGCTTTATTTTCATGGCAATTGTTTCAAAGTGCCATCACTAAGATTAGTTTAATGATTAGAAACAATTTCTAAATTAGAATGTGATCAAACCTGTAGAAATGAAGGCATACAGTCCTTTTGATTTCAGTGATCTTTGGATTGTTTGGATTTTTTTTTTAATTTTGGAAACATTAGAAATGTCTGAGTCATCCTTTGCTTTGCTACCAACTGTTCCCTTCTTACATCTGATTCCTTTTCAGCAGCTATGGAATGTCTACCTCCAGCCTCAAGGAATAGTTTAAGCTAAAGTAATTTCCCTGCTTTCCCTGATTAGATGGAATCCATTTTGCCACCTACATGCTCACTGCCAAAGCATGGCAGGGCATTCCAAAAGAAAAATGTAACGGGGCTCTAGCAATTTAGCTCCATTTCTCTCTTTTGTAATAGTAAAAGAGAAAAAAACAAGCTAAATTTACTAGATGAATTATTGCTTAGAAATAGTACCTATTTTTATTGAGAAAGGGGAAAAAAAACCTCCAAAGAAAAGATGTTAGGATGTCCTAATCTGAATTCCAGTAGAGCTGAAAAAGAAAAAAAAAATCCACAAAATATCACCTTGGGTTCATAAGAGACAATGATTGCTTAGACACTAAAGAAAACAGAAAAAAAAGCAGCTGGGGTGGGGGGGGAAATAAGTGCATTAACACTTAGGAATATGTTGCAAATAGCAGTCTGACTGCCAAAAACTCTCTTCTGAGGTGCCATATGGGATAAAATATCTGTTTTCCAACTAAAGAGATTAAAAATGAACAATTCTCCTGAAGGCTATAAACATTTTTCCTAACTGTTTCTTTGTGTCTTTCATTTTTTTTGTCTGAAAATTGCAGTGAACTGAAGTAAACAGTAAGAGCAGAAATAATTCCTTATTGTAAATGTTATGTCATTAAAGACTGAAACCTGAAAACTGGGTCTACTAGTGCAAGAGCAGTGAAGGTTCTTAAGCTACTGAATGCAGTGTTTTAGAACAGTGGGACAAGCAGGAGAAGCTCCCGTAAGAGTTCTAGTACATATACACCCCATTTATGAATTTATTAATTTTCTTCTTTGGAATTAAGGCTATTTTGGAAGAAAGATGCTTTTCCATAGCTCATACAGAGATAGGGAAAGAGGAAGGAGGCACTGTTCCAAATCCCTGAGATTCAAAAATTCAAATTCTTGGGAGATCTGCTGTAACACTTCCTTTTGTGAGAGAGAAGGAACCTTAAGACACTGGATTTTTACACCAAGATAACCAAAAGATCCTTTTACCCTTAAAAGACCTTTGAGGATATTTTAATACTCTTGCTCTATTTAATTATTGTATTAAATTGAATAAAAGAACATAAAGAAGGAAAAAAACCCCAGCCAAACCCTAGATAGAACTTTTGCTTTTCCTTTAGTATAGAAAGTGCTTGTTCACAGCAGGGTAATTCAAATAAGCATCTGGCCCACAAACTGTCCTGGCACAGACAAAAGTTTGTTTTCTCTTTTAAGAACTAGGAATTTTTCCAAGATGTCCTGACTACTGGGAACAGAACATCTGACCAAAGTAAGCTCACCAGATGGTAGATGTTTCCATGTGGGTAAATATTAAAAAAATTCTAAATCTCTGCAAACTGGGAAGTGAAGGTGGGAAAGGTTTCCCGTTGTTTTTTGGTTTTAGTTGCCTTTGCAACTCATAAACACAAGAGGAAAAAAAATAAAACCACAAAAGAAAGCTAAACTGAATGGCATAGAAGATAAACGTCTTGTAATTTTTACTGGATATGACCTATCATCAATGACTAATTTGAGAAACTTAAGAATTAAAAGTTTTCATTTCAATTTTTTCTTGTATTTCCTTAATGTCTTTATTAATTTGCTATTTAAAAACTTGCTGCTCTCTTAGCTCCACAAAAAATGGCAAGAAAAAAAGTATTTTATAGGGAAGAAAATGTGGTAGAAAAGCCCCAAAAAATTCTGTTTTAAGGGCCAGCTGAAGGTTTCATGCAATCAGCTCCTTGCCACCACTTTTGTCTTCTGCGCAGGGGCAGAGGGCTGAATGGGGCAATGCCTCTGTCATGCCAGGTCCTCATCCTCTCAGAATAGTTAAAATACCAAAGGAAGTATATTTAGCAAAGACACTACATTCACCAATGGTTTTGCTGACCTCTTTTCTGCTGCTGGCTGCACGGGTGAGTCTGCAACTTTAAGCAAAGTGAGGAGAGGGGAATACCACAAAAGCTGGCTGGTGGTAAGGTTTAAACCACTCCAGCTGTCGGCTGGCTGGATGCGAGTCACAGGCCTATGGCGCTATAATGCATGCCCAAGCAGTCCTCTAGAAGATGTAGCACACCAAGTTTGGCTCCAGTACCCAATCTCAGCAGGAGCAGACACCTCTCTAACTCAAACAGCTGCAAAAATGTTTGTTGGGTTAGTAATTTATCCCAGATTTAAAACCACATAGACAATTACAGGGTACACTGACACCGCATGGTGTAGATCTACCAGAAAGCAAGCTGGCTTACATGACAAAAAATTTATAGCTGAAGTGGAATAGCGAGGATGTGCAAAATTAATAGAAAAGTTCCAACTAAGTGCAGTGAGCTTCAGATCATGTATCCACAGAGGCACATGAAATGAAAGAAATGTCATAGTCAAAAGGCAAGGCAGCAGAAGAAAATGTTCTTTAGCTTTCCTTTTACTGAACTTTAAATAGCTAAGACAGCTTCTAACTCTCCCTTATGCTCCCCTCTCTACCAGAAACCTTTTGCTTACTATGCCGTTCTGTTTATTTGTGTTTTCACTGTGTGAGCATGTGCTTGCAGTGAGCAAGTGAGTAGCAAAATCTGAATACGAAGACGGTGATGGCAGAAATAGGTGATGCACAAATGTGTGGGAGGTCCTCCCAGGGATGTTGCCGCCACCTCCTACTCCAGCTCCACCTCGGATGTGGGCGGATCCTCCCTTGGGGAGGACTCTATAGGCAGAACTGCAGTTTGAGATCAGCCCCTTCTTCTAGAAGGGAGGCGTGCTCTGAGCCTTGGACCTACCCACACTTCTAGAAGTCTCGGTTATGTTCGATATTTTATTAGTTATTGTTCATTGTACCCTCCCCTGCGCTGTTTTAAGTGGACCCTGGACCCCTGTACCCTCCCCTCGCGCGGAACCCCATTGGTTATTCCCTCCAGCTCCTCCCGATTTCCCTTTTAACCTGTTGCACCCTGTCTGCCCCTCGGAGTGTCTCTCCGACCCTCTGCGTCCCGGACCCCACACCGCACCCGACCCCACCATAAAGCAGACCACGGGGGAGAACCCCTCTCGCCACCCTTTGTCTCCTTGCCTGATTCCTTCTGCGCCCTGTCTGCTGTCACCTCGGGCCGCCTCGCCTCTGCGTGACACACCCACGCTCAGCCCTGAAGCAGCAGCACCCAAAGCGAGCCCTCGGGGCTTTTGGAGGTCGGTGCCTCGGCTGAGAGCGACCAGGGAGCCGGGCGATATACTACACAAATGCAAACGGGGTTTTTCCCCTTCCACTCCTCAGGGAATCTACATATATGAAAATAAAGAAATAAAAACTAATATTAGTCAAAAATCATCAAAACAATGAGAAATATTAACCAGAAATTTACAGTATTTTTTTCTTTAAGACAGCAAGATAGATGTTCAATCATTAATATGCATAAAAATATAAAGTTTCAATGACTAAATGCATACAAACATAGTGGGCATCTGACCCTTAAGCATAACTGAAGAAATGTGATGCCTTGCTGCTGGCAGAAGAAATATGGGAAAGGGAATTTTTCCAATAATGTGGTCTAGATGTGTATTTTTTTCTCACAAGGTCCTGAAACAAAGATATCCTATCTTTAGACTATCTTTCTGATTTTTAGAACAGCTAAATGCTTAAATATGCTTTTATGACTCAGGTATATTTTCTCAAATGTGATAGTAGTAAAATGGTTGAATATAGTTTCATACCAGATTAGACATATGACTCCTATTCCCTTGTTCTATAATGCTTATGCTAAAGTTATTGAAATAAAATGTATTTCCTCAGTTTAAAATGGAAAAAATGAGGCAAGAAAATATATTATCAATAGTTTGTGGTCAAGGTAAATATATTAATTATAATCAATATTCAGGAGAAATAACATCTGTTTACAAAATGGCTTGGCAAACGATATAACCCAAGAGATTATATTTTATGGAATTGGCTTAGTATCAGAATAAAGTGATTAACTGTTCAAAAGTTAAGTTCCAAATTATTTCTGACATACAGGTTTCTCCCCTTATCCAGAGAGCTTAAAGTCTTTGGTATGGAAGTCAGCTGTAGATGTGGGGTTTTGCAACATTTTTATTAATGCACTTTTGTGTGCACAGGACACACTTACCTAAAAAGCCTTACCTGACTTTTCGTTTGTTTGTTGTTATGTGAAGAGCAGTTAACACAAATATGCTTGAGTAAACATTTTTTCTCCTCTGAGTCAACATATTGCATATCACACTTTGAATGTTTAAAAAAATAAATATGGACCTTTGAAAAAAATGGTTGGCTGTGTTGTGTCATTTATTTACCAGAAGTTAAAAATTTCTTAATAAACTAAAACTACCCCTTTCCGAAAGAAACTATGAGTGTGCAGAGGGGAGTGAGTTGAGGTATTGGGAAGAAGGAGGACTTCATGTTGATTTTAATATACAGTTTCGAGGAGAAAAGAGTGGAAACACAGAGAAGAAATTGCATCTTTGAAAGGTAGCAGGCAACCACTAGAGACAAGACTGGTTTGGGCTTTTTTCTTTTTCTTTTTTTTCCTTCCTCGAAAGCTGCTATTCAACTCTGTGGAAGAGGGAAACCTGGCTCATTTTGCAAATACAAAGCCAGACTGCTGCCAGGAACCCTTTGCAGGAGCAATTAATAAAACTGGTTTCCTTTACAAGATTTTCAGGGAGGTAAAATGGTATGCATTTAATTTTGACATAATCAGATAGTGCACCCTTAGAGTTATATGAAAAAATAAAAGAATTAGTACTTCTCTCTTAAAAGGTGTCTCATTAGAGCATGCATTGTCTTCTCAACAGATGTGGCTTTTAAATGTGAGCAACGGCCAAATGCAGGAAGTAATTCTGAGAAATAAATGATAGTAACCATCCCAGTTTCCTGAATGGAGGTTAAAGTGGTTTGGCAGTATTCACCCAAGATGATGTTCATTTATTCGGTATTAAAATTAAAGAGAGAAAAGGAAATACCTGTGTGTGCTGGTGAAAGTCTAACCTGAAATTAGAATAGATTCTAAAGTTGCAAATGAACTGAAACATTCCACGTGGCATCAACATAACAGCAAGGGACTTCCAGTAGCTGCAAAGCCTGGTGTAAAGATTTAACTTACACCTTTAGACCTCTGCTCTTAGTGCTGCGAAGTATACTAAAGAAAAAAAAAAAAAGCCAGAGTACTTTAAATTGTTGTTCCAGACTTCAGTCTGGCAAAAGTAAAACCAACAATAATTAAATTGCTAAATAGCAAGAAAGAAGGAAGGCAGCTCTTTTACTGTCTGAACGGAAGAAATGAACATCAGCTTTTGATGTTCAACTTTACTTGTTAAATGTGAAACTCTTACATGAGCCCAGCAAAGGGCTGGCAAAGGGTTTAATTAGCAATATAATCCTGCTTAAAGTACTTTCAAGTTCTACATGGAATTTTAAGAACCTTTTTACAATCATCAGAACAAGGTGGAATTTTATTTGAGAACTGGTAGTAGGTAACATGACAGTTGAATAATATCTAGAAATGTAACTGAAAAATAGTCTAGTATGTGCCCAGATGTCAATTCAATTTCATGCCAATTTAACTGCAAACTAGTATTATGGAAATGCTATTGAAATTATTCTTTCTCTGTACTTAATTTAATTGTTAAACTAACATGTAATAAATAATGCTATAGGTCAAGGTGGAAATTCATATTCCTTTTTTTTAAAACTCAACAAATAATTCTCATTGAAAGATAGTATTTATGAGGAAGATACTGAACATCCCTTCTGGAAAGAAAGGTGCTGCTGTTAGGAATTTATCTCTGAAAGTTACTATGTATCATATGACTTTATCTAGATTTATATGTATTATATGTAATCCTTCAAAAATAGATCTCCTCCTAATTATCTAGGAGATGAACATGCAGGAAAAACTACTTGCATGGCCTCCCATCCTCAACAGTAGAAGGAATCAGGTGTTAGATAATCTGTGTTGTACACTGAGATGACTCTGGACATGCTCCTCTTTCTCTTCTTTCACAGCTAAAGCAGCAGCATAACTTCGTTTTACATGACTGACTGTTCTGCTAAAGGGCATGAATAACTGGGTGACAACGTATTTGCTGTGACAAAACTAGTACAAGAGACAAGAAATTGGAAAATGCCATATGGAGATACCAAAATACATCTCTTTGGAGAATATTTTCATTTCAGTCTTCCAGGATGGCTGAAATTAAAATGAAAAAAATAAGACAAATATTTTTATGTATGTATATATATAATTATTTTGCGAAATCACACTTTCAGTCTTCTATGATCTGTAGGTCAATATGACTTTTATTAAAGGGGGTAGAAATTTAATAATTTTCATCTCCAAAGACTAAGGATTGAAGAACAAAGATTAAGCCCCTTGTTTTGTTTTAGCTGAAAAGCTGACGAAGTGGTGGAGATGTTTAAATTAATTTGTCTTTGTATATAGCATAGGACATCAAAATAATTTAATTTGTTTTCATTATAATAAATCTGTATTTTCCAAAATTTTTTACAAAACATTTTACTTTACCATTTGAGGATATGACATTGCTAGAGCTCATGACACATGATCTGCATTACTACTCATAATTGAATACTTATTTCAATGTAGCCTAACAGAACTGCAAATTTAACAAGAGCAGTACTATAATTTCTATTCTCTAAAATGTTTCACAATGAAAACTGATGCCATCTGCAGTTTTAAAAACTATGAACTAAAACTAAAAACTATAGTTAACTATGGGGTTTGTTCCTTTAAAAGTTTCCAGAATGAAATCTTCTCTGAGGTGTGATAGTTTTTTCTTTACCTTTTAATAATTCAATAATGAACAATTTCACAATGTCCCTTCATAAAAGCAAAAACATTAGTGTCTAACATGAAAGAATGTTGAGCACAGAGTAAAACAGAGCACAATGTTAGAAAATTGATTTAAAAATATATTTGTATAGAACCTTTATCATAATAGTTGTCTCAAATACTCTAGAACTGGATTTCCTGAAAATTGTCTTTTCCTGGGTTTGTTTATTCTGCAGTAAGGGCTCAATTCTTTTAAGTTGCAGTCAATAGTATTTTACTAGAATTCCCTATGTTGTACAGTGAGGAATCCCAAACAATGCTAATAGGAGCAATGTATGTCTGTAAGTTAAGAACAGATCCATCACTGTCCAGATCACAGTGCCATATTTTCAATATCTGTAGAAACTACAGGCCTGTCAGTCTCACTTCAGATCCTGGTAAAATTATGGGGAAGATTATTCTGGGAGGTATTGAAAAACGCCAGAAAGACAACACAGTCATTGGTCACAGCCAGCAAGGTTTCATGAGAGGGAAATCCAAGTTATCAAACCTAATTTCCTTTCATAACAAGGACCCCGAGTTGGTCAAGGAAAGCCTGTTGATGTAATCTTTTTGGATTTTGGTAAAGCTTTTGATACTGTATTTCACAGAATCTTTCTGGACAAATGTCCAGCACACATTCGGATAAACACAGCATGTGATGGTTGAGCACCTGGCTCATGGGTTGAGCACAAAGGGTTACAGTGAATGGGGTCACATCAGACAGGCGACCTGTCATTAGTTGGGCTCTGCAGGGCTCCATCCTCAGCCTTGTGCTCTTCAACATCTTCATGGATTACTTGGACACAGGAAGGGATACTAAGTGAGTTTGTAGATGATACAAAACTGGGAGCAGCTGTCGAGTCCCTGAAAGGTAGAGAGGCCCTGCAGAAAGACCTTGACAAATTAGAGGGCTGGAGAACCACCATACATTTGAAATTCAACAAGGGAAAGTGCCAGATTCTGCACCTGGGGTGGGGCAACCCTGGATGTATGGACAGACTAGGGAATGAGACACTGGAAAGCAGTGGGCAAGAGACTTGGGGATCCTGGTTGATGGAAAGTGGATTATGAGTCAGCAGTGCCCTGGCAGCCAGGAGGGCCAACTGTGTCCTGGGGGCATTAGGCACAGCATTGCCAGCCAGACAAGAGAGGGGATTGTCCCTCTCTGCTCTGCACTAGGGTGGCCTCACCTTGAATCCTATGTGCAGTTTTGTGTGCTGCAATATAAGAAAGATATTAAGCTGTTAGAGAGCGTTCAAAGGAGGACAGTAAAGCTGATGAAGGGCCTTGAGGGGAAGCCACATGAGGAGCAGCTGATGTCACTTGGTCTGTTCAGCCTGGAGAAGAGGACACTCAGGGGAGACCTGCTTGTCAGTCTACAACTTCTTCATGAATGGGAAGAGGAGGGGCAGACACTGATCTCTTCTCTGTGCTGACCAGTGACAGGACCTGAGGGAATGACCTGAAGTTGTGTCAGGAGAGGTTTAGATTGGACATCAGGAAAAGGTTCTTCAGCCAGAGGGTGGTTGGGCACTGGAACAGGATCCCCAGGGAAGTGGACCCAGCACCAAGCCTGACAGAGTTCGAGAAGGGTTTGAACAGTGCTCTCAGGCACATGGTGTGACTCTTGGGGAATCGTGTTCAGCACCAGAAGTTGGACTTAATAATCCTTGTGGGTTCCTTCCAACTCAGCTTATTCTGTGATTCTGTAATTCATTTTGGTATGAAAATATTGATATTCAGTCCACAAATGAAGCCAAGAAATTCACATTAACAAAACCAACTGTATACACCAATGAATGGAGCTTTGTAACACTGCTAATAAGTGAAAAAAAAGAAAATTCAAACTTTGAGAAGCATTAGTGAAGATGTAAATGTCTGATTAAATATTTTCCTTTCAGAAGACAATCACTTTTCCTAGCACATGAAACAAAACACACCTTCAAGCACATCTTTTTGAAACCTGCCTGAAAAACAAGTTATCATGGCTTCTTTTTCCTTTTTTTTTTTTTTTGTTTTTTTTGTTCCGTATCTGGTACACTTTTTCTGGTTCACTTTTACACTGGTGAATCGGTTGGATAATTCAGTGAAGGAGAAGTTGGATGCCCTGCATTAGCTTACAGAACCACATTCTAGCTTGTCCTGGAATAAATGTATTGCTAATTATTTTTTTCCAAATCAACTCTGATTCAACAGTAAGAATGGTGCATGTCTTTCATTCCTATCACTTACCACTATCCACAGCCAAGCAAAGCTTTCTCTGAGGGCATTTGTGGATAAGACCTCCTAAGACTGGTAATAACCACATCAGAGATCTTGCTGCTAAGCCATTATACCAAAGATAAGACTCATTACTAGTGTTATTTTGAAAAGGAAAGCAGTTTTATTCAGCTTGTAATTCAAAAATACTATTTAAATTACTTAGGCCTATCTTGAGAGTGTTTAATTTGTACGAGCCATTCACATTTTATATGGTTTTGATTACAAGAGTATTTGAAATCTTGGGATTGAGTGTATTTTCAATTCTAGTTTAGAAGATTGTTTTAGACATACTGCATCTCTGAATAAAATGGTTAACCTAGTTATGTTTGTTTTGGCCATAACAGTTAAGGATCAAGAAAATCCAAACCCACAACAGTTAATGAACCACAAATCAATGATCAGGTGAGTACAGATGAGAGTCACAAAGATGATCAGAGTGCTGGAGCACCTCTCCTATGAGAAAAGGCTCAGAGTTGGGGTTGTTCAGCTGGAGAAGAGAAGGCTCCTTATAATAGCTTCCGGTACTAAAGGGAGTCTACAAGTGAGCTGGGGAGGGACATTTTACAAGGACCTGAAGGGACAGGACAAGGGGGAATGGCTTCAAGCTGAAGGAGAGTATGTTTAGAATAGATACTGTTGCCTTAGGTTTTAACCCTTATATTTTTTTGAATTCTGTATTGCCTAATGTGTAACTCTGAGATGTTTCATAGCCTGTTAGCTGCTGTTCTCTCATGCTAAGATAGACATAACAGTGCCTCTCTGGGCTTGCTCTTCAAGGACACTTAGAGTGCCCAGGCCCAAGCTTCTAAAGTGGGGGGATGGGGGGGGAGGTGAGCGAGCTAGGGGAGCTAGGGGAATATCGCAAAGTTTTAATTGGTGAATTTATGCTGCTAGGCAAATGGACCAAAACTATAAAGTTGTGGAAAACTCGTGACTCATCGTCCATTTTGGGTGATGTCCCTAGGGGGGCTTTGTCTGCCCTAAATGTACCTTTGAAGGCCTTTCAAATAAACACCACCTTTATTCCCTTACTCCTGACTAGTCTCAGTTTTTGGGATAGCCTTTTCAGGCTACAATACAAGGAAGAAATTCTTTACCGTGATGGCAATGAGGCACTTGAACAGGTTGCCCAGAATTTGTGCATGCCCCATCCCTGGAGGTGTTCAGTGCTAGGTCAGATGGGGCTCTGTGCAGCCTGGTTGAGTGGAATCTGTCCCTGTCCAGAGCAGGGGGGTTCGAACTAAATGATCTGTAAGGTCCTTTCAAAACATTCTGTGATTCTATGAAAGGAAAAATAGAAGAATGACNAAAAAAAAAAAAAAAGATTGACTAACAACTAATTATCAAGTAATTATTTTATAAATATGGAATATCAATTGAAAAGCAAGTTCTTAATAAGTATTTAAAATAATTTCAGATTAGCATGTATTTGCCTTTTTTTTTTTAAGGGTTTTATTTCCCTTTTCAGGTTGAACATGTATGACACTTTTAATCTTTTTTATTGAAGATATGTATATGGAAAACAGACTTAGGTGTATATTAAGGAACAAAGAAACAAAGACATTCTTTGAGTAAAGGATGTTTTTCTGAATCATGTAGAAGCATATATCAGAAGATTTATTTGACAATGTACCTTACCTCTGTATTGGGAGATTTGCCAGAACTGGACCTGAATTTATCTGGATTTATGAACCAGGAAAAGCAATTGCATTGAGGTTATGTGTAGATGTTAAAATAATTTATCCTTCTGAAACAGCCATGTTAGGGTTGTATGTACTCACACAGTAGCTAGTTCACTCTTTGTCAGTGCAAGTAGTCTTGAAACTTAATTCTTGCCTTCCAGGTTTAACTAAAATGCATAAATGCAATCAAATTATAACAATAGTATTCATGAGATTGACAATACAATGTTCATCACTGTCGCACTTGTTACTCATGTATTTCTTAGTGTGTCTACCAAGACAATATAGAGAATTTCTTAGAGGAAAAAAAACCTCAGACTCTGTTAATCTGACTGAATGTGTATAGTATAAATCATAAGATACACAGCCTTCCTCTGTGATGCACTAGAAGCCTAGAGCTAACACTGAAGTCATATGGACTGGGGAAACTTTTCTGTTTATTGTCTAAAGCCAGGCAAAATATGCTCACAGGGGATAACCAGAGGCAGTGAGAAGATGTGTACAAGACTAACATGATAAGAATTAGAAAACTTAAAAAAACAAAAGCACCCCAAAAAACTAATTAAGAAACATATTAATTTGTCATTGAATAAGGTTTTTTTCATTTTGTGTCTCCTAGTGACTACAGATCACCCAGGACAGACTGGAGATTACATGCACCTCCAATTGATTAAGCTGATACACTTTGCATTTGTCTCATACATTAACTGGACATGTAGATATGGAAGGCAAGACCATCCCTGGAAAGCATGCTGCAGTATTCAGCAAATTTCAGTATTGTGCAAATTTTGCAGGAGGAGTTCTCCATATCATGAAGGAACAGAAAATGTTGAAGCTGAGATCTGTTAAGATGCCTGTCAAAAAGAACAGTGCTGCCCTTGAGGTGCCTGCGTTTCGTAGTGGCATTGGTACTCAAGCAGAAGATTTGCTTACTGTGAGTCATTTTGAACAAGTAAGGAGAGTAAACTGGTCCCCTAAGTAATATAGAATCCAAGTAGTACTTGTTTCAGTGAAAGGACCCAGGAAAAAGAACAAAGGATATTTGTTGAGACAGAATAACAGATGCAATTATCTATTTTTTACATAATTGTCATGTCAGATTTATAATTTTATACATTCCCTTTTGACAAGAAGTTGCAATGACTAGCCACATTATTTTCTTACAGTGCTCAGAAGTAAACTGCCAGTTTCAGGACAGATTTCCTTGTCACAACTGCCCGTAAAAGAAACACATCACCAACTACAGTACAAATGCATACTTTCATAAGATTTTAAATTCTTATGTGCATAAGGTGCAATCTGATTTCTTTTCACAACATATGGGTCATAGATTTAAACATTTTGGCAATTATAAGATGGGGGTTTTTGTTCTGTATAGTCCACAAGATTTCTCTTACAGAAAAATAATAATAAAAAAGGGTTTAAAGATCTCAAGAGAGGTTTGAGAACTTTTCGTTTCCTATAAAATTCAAAATTTTCAACAAAGAAGTGTTTGTCTATTGCCTGACCAAACTAGTAAAAAATAAATTGCTTTACTTGTTTTGTGATTTCCCCAGATTTTCTGTGTCTCTACTGAAGAGCTGGAAGTGTCTGTTTTTCTGGGGAATGGCACCAGTTGTGACCCAGGCGATTGTATGCACTCTGTACCTTCTCAGCTTTATTTTATTGATTTGGTGCTTGAGAAGTCCAGACGCTAATGCTCTTAATGATCAGCCATTCTTTTTGACTTTTAGTAACAAGTATTCTCATGCAGTTAATATCAAACAGAACTTTGTGCTCTACATCTGTTATTTCAAAATTCCCATTTTTGAACTCCCCTAGTCTCAAGTAAGTAGTACATTGTCTCCCTTTTTTACTGCCTATGATCTTTTCTCCTACTTCCAGGGCCCCATGATGTAAAATGTCATTTTGCCGATCTTCAGTTCCAGTGACAACTTTAATTTTACTGATTTTAATGGGCTTTTCAAATACAATCCCATAGAAGTCTCCCGTAGAAGGAGCTTTGCCCCAGAAGTACTCATCAATGCTGCTGTAAGCCTTGCTTGCCTCATAGTTTTCAAATACATTCATATTGGTGTGCAAGTTTGCAGGTGGGTTGTCAGGGATATCAAAAGATTCCTCTTCAAAATCATCATCCTTTAACTTATTTTCAGCTCCTTTGTAAGATGAGTAGTATCCCATGTGCTGGAACAGAGACGGCTTAAAACGTATCACTTCCTTTTGAGCTAACAGCCCACGAAAGTGGATGAGCAGCCAATCACAAGGCATTTCTTGGTAAAACATCAACAGAAAATGGGCCAGGCGTGGCAGGTCATGAGAATGGTAAAGCTTTCCAATGTACCCCAGCTTGGAGAATTCCAAAGTCACCCAGTAGGATCCTTCTCGTGAGGTAATTACTTTCTTCACAGCAGTCAAAAAATTCTTTGAGCAGCGAACATCATCTTCTAGCATCACATAATAGTCAGAAAGATTAGCACAAAAGTTTAGAAGGAAAGCATAATCTACATTTTGTTTTGATCGAAACTTCACACGGTCCTCTGGGTCATTGTAATTTCTCTTAAGGCCATCCAGTACAGGATAGTAATCCTCAGGGACATGAATAACTATTAATCTGCCCGCAATTATATGATGTGCAAATTTCTGTGAAATATCCTGGACCATCCCTTCGCACCAGACTGAATCAAAATCTGCTAGTTGCACTACTACTGCAATTTCTTTGAGTTCCTCATAACTTGACTGCTCAAATATGGACTTGATGGTCTCAAGCAAGTAGTTTCCCTTTTTCCGTTTTACAGAGGATAGTCCAATTGTAAGATACCCTGTACAAAAGACAAAGAATAAAAACTGAGTATCTGATACTGGAAACTATTTCATTACAAAGATATTCTCCAAAGTTGTGTTTATGTTAAATAGATCTTATGAATAGTGAAGACTGAGAAAATTGGTGTGTGAACTTATTAATTTGCATGCAATAAAGGACTTTTATTGCCTTTTCATAAAGAAGTATCATACTGCAAGGAAATAGACATATGCAGACTATAGTGTTAAACATTCACTTGTTAAATGGAAGGACCAGCACCTTGAGGACAAATGCCAAAGCAATGTGTACAATATGCCTGGTAGACGAAACCACATAGAAAATGATAAGGCTGTAAAATCTGCTAAAAGAAAGGGGATAGTTCACTTTATATTTTTAAAACCAGGAACTACCAAATGCAGCATTTTTATAATTTAAGCCTTCTAAAAGTCTAGTTACATCTATGCATAACTTCACAGTTTTATGATTTTTTTTATGGATAATTTTTTCTCAGCATGTTCACTTTTAGGTTAATTTGTCCAGTTTTTCCTTGCTGGTAGTTCTTCTTCTAACCCTCTTTGAGGACTCATTGAGCATTCTACAGGGAACTCTCTCTTGCAAGATGCATTTTAGATATTATTTTAAAGTAGAAGAGAACTTACTTTTCTTCTTGATTGTACAAATAATTTTTAATGCTCTTACATCTTTCTAGAAAGAGATTTGTCTTATAAGGGAAGAATTTTCATCTCTGCCATTTTATAGTCACTGTCATTGCATATTTACCAGCATTTCAAATCAGTGGTTTTTTGCTAATATATCTCTGTTTTTCTCACTTCTGATGAAAAAAATATTAAGACTTTTTAATTGGCAGGGTGTACTTTAGTTGAACCTACCTCAACTTTCTTAAAATATAGTGTTTTCTAAAAGACTGCTCTGCTAGTGATTCAGGGTTTCCCCTGAGGTTTAAGTCAGCTCAAAATGCATTTTTACAGTGAAGTACAACCCCCACAAGTCATTTACACTGCCAACAGAGCCCCAGATTTTTCAAATCTAATTTGAACAAACTTTATCCCTTTCTACAACTCACATACTATTTTATTTTACCTTCTGGACTTGGACTTCAGAGCCTTGTTTATGTAAGTGAAGTGATTGATTTGAAATCCAAAAGACACCTGTCTAAAAACTAGGTATGGCCATATTTGACTTTTAGAAGAAAGTCTTGAACCATGTCTGAAATCAGAATAACTAAATAGTCCATCTGTAGATGGCTGTGAGAATATTCCTCCTTTACTGTCCCCATAACAGCACAATCCACCTCCCTTGTTATCACAGCTAAAGGAGCAAGGAGATCTATTCACAACTGCTGGCTGGCAGAACAGTAGACCTGAAGGGTGTATCTCTGTGATGCCAAGCATACTTAAGGTTGGATTTACTGGTTATACAGACAGAGACTGACAGTATGGTCTCAGAGGGTGGGTGGTTGAACAACACCACCAGAATGTGTCTTGCTTATGCTTTCTAAACCATTTTCCTCTTGTCTGGGAGGAGATCCACAGAAGTATGCTCACACAGACCATCCAGGGGCTGCCTGCAGGATATGTACAAGTCAGGTAGTTGGTCAGAAGGTAAGCAGGCTGTGGTGTAGTCACTGCTAGGACTGGACTAGCAGTCACTCAAGAATGGCCTACGTCCCTAGATGTCCCACTATCTCTCTTGAGATTGTCACTGCTTAACTCAACCCCTCTTGTCTAGAAATATCACAGGAAATACATGGATTTCACCCATTTTTAAATTACCTCATTTCATAACATTTAAATTGCGGTTACTTACTTTTCCTTGGCAAAGGCGTGCCAGCTAGGTAGCGATAGGAAATGTTTATAGATCCTGAGAAATTAGACAAATCTTTAAAACTGTGAACATAACGCTCTGGGTTGAGCTGGTGTGTGGCTGTTTCTCTGATTAATTGCTTGTCCCCTTCCTATTAGCGGGAAAACAAACAGAACAGAAAAGGGAGAGAGACAGAGAGAAACACATTTGTGAATGCTAGCTAGAGAGGAAACATGGACAGGCAGGTTTCCAAGAATAACATTTTTCAGTGTGAGCTTTTATGAAAGCATGTAGATGTCTCCTCATTAAAAAAAAACAAAACACACACACAAAACAACAACAGAAAAAAAACCCCAAAACAATAAAACAAAAACAAAACCAAAACCAACCAAAAAACAAAACAAAAAAAAAAAAAAACCCAAACCAGCAAACATTACTGAATATCATACATTTTTGGCTACAGACAACCTACCATAAATCTTCAGGTTACAGTAACAGGAAAAGAAAAGAAAGAATATTTTGCACAAAAACTCGGGAAAAGTAGCAAACACTAAACTATTGGCAAAAAAAAATGCTGTGGTATTCAAAAAAGGGATAAGAAAACATCAATCAGCAACAGATAAAATAATTTTCACAGGTGTAGAAGCAGGGGAGACTTTTAAAAAATGTTTAAAGTGTTAAAAAACCCACTAAAACTGCTGCAAATGAAAGACAAATCCAGATCCTGGCATCTGGCTCCTTTTGCCATTTTTCTGAGTAGCTTCAACTCAGGTTTGTGATAAGAAGAAATGCATGTGATGATGCAGACAGCAAAAGTTTCCCTGAATTTGGTGAATGCTGTTTGATGACATAATCGAAAGGTACTTTTACGACCATGCCTCTTCCCTTTCCTCCTTCTTCGGTCCATTTCTTCCAAGAGGCTTCCTTAGCCATGGTAAAGCCACAGGAGAGAAAGAGCAGTTTCATCATTAGTGCCCTATCCATAAGGTCACTTGCCCTCAGGGAAAATTTGTTCCTTAGTCCTTAAGAAAAGAAAAATTATCTAACAGCTCATGAGACTGGATTTAAAAGTAGGAATGCTTATTTAATTTACCTGACTTGATTTCAGTCTGATGACAGGCACATGTGTGAATGAGTTCATTTCTCCTCATATATGCAACATGTTAACGCACTAAAACTGCCTGATCTGTCATTAAATGGAAACGTTGTGCAGTGATAGTACTGCTGCTAACAAGAACAGCCAAGAAACAGTAAACAGAATTCATATTTAATGGCATGAATATTAAGAAATATGTCAAAGGTATTTTTCATAGCACAAAAATATTTCTGTAAACTGATCTTACATTCTTTTAAAGTTCATTGTTTTTCTTTCATAGTAGTAAATAATCCACTTCTGAGCTTAGTAAAGATTGTTGGCGGACATCCAGGGGCATCTATCAGCACTGTTACACTCTCTTGATCTGCAGTCTCTTTCAACTAATTTCTCTCTAGTGCTTCTGTGCCACTTTGCATTTCCTCATAAATTATGAAAGGATGTTTGATGATCAGGTTCGAGATTAAAATGTAACTCAATAATCTAGGAAGACAGTACATCAAAACTTCAGGAGATTTTTCCATGAACAATGTCAGCTGGTCTAAAATGTTTCTTTTTTTTCAAAATCCTTTCTTTAATACCAAAATACTGTGTCATTAGTTCCAGAATGGAGCACCAAAATTCTGTGTTTTATAAGAAGGTTTTGGAATGGAAACTTATTCTGCTCAGGCTTTGCTACATAAAAAGTTTAGAAACGTTTAGAAATAGAAAATTTCAGAAAAAAATGTTTTGGTTTTAACAAGCAAAATACTTAAACTGACCACAAAAATTTTCCCTTTTTTTTCCTCTTTAATAAATGCCTTTTGTGGCTAACATTACTTTTTAATAGTTGCTATTTCATTCCTTTGTTGAATGATGGGCAAAACTGAAATCTGGATTTTTTCCAAAATATTAAAATCTGTTTCTTCTATCTCTGACTACTGTGTAGAGGTCAGTGAAGCTGAGGAGCTTGATTAAGTCTCCTTTTTTTCTTCTCTATTTTTTTTTATAATGGTTTTTGCTTTCATCTGTTCACTGATCTCTAATTTACATTCCAGTGTTTACAGGAGCATGAGAGTTTCATGTGGGTGCCATAGGATGAAGTGCCAGTGTTCTCCACCCTTTAAGAAGATACTCTGCTCTGCTAAGGATGCTGTGTGAACTACAATAGTACTTTTGTTTGCCCAAAATAGTGATTAGTATTCATAGAAGAGTGCAGAACACATGCTTCTCTTGCAATTCACTTACAACTCTGAATAGGTATAAAAACCCCCTTGAGGATGTTGTGATATCTAGTATATATTAGCTTAATATGTCTTCAAAATACTTGATCAAATGTAGTTCATACATTGCAGAGGAAGCACCTTAAACTGCTTTTCTAATAGACATTCATGAGCATTGCATAACTGCATACCATCTACCCAATACATCTCAGCTATTTCGCCACATGGGCCCTTAACTTTCCATTTCTGCAGCAAATACCCGTCAGAAAACTGTGAAGGGATTCTTTGGACATGTGAGACTCTTTGAGCAAAACCAGAAAGGTTCTCTTCTCCCTTCTTAAGATTTGCCAAAATGAATCTTACTTTATAATTCTAATATTTGAAAAAGACCAGTTGTCTTATATCTGGTGCCAGAGACACCAGCCCCCACATCCCCTTGCACAGCCTGCTGCCTGAGACTGGGAAGAGGAACTCTGAGTCAGTTGTCTTCCTTCTATCAGTTACCTTTAGAAGAGAGTCCAGCAGGAGACTAGCTACAATTCAGAGAGTCTTTGGGGCTCTGAGGACTTTCAGATTCTCATCCCCTGAGGGGAACTGGTTAGCCTGATGTCCACAAAAGCTTTCCCCGAGTATATCTCTCCTCACCACGAGCACTGAAATTGCCCATCTTTTACCTCAGCAAAGAAAACACACCAGACATAGTGTGCTTGGAGCTGTCAGACAAGGTCAGGAAAGTTGAAAATAAAACTAAATAAATAAGCTAAAAAGTCAACAGCCTAACACACTTGAAAAACACTTGATGGACCATAAAGATATCAAGAGCTCTGGAAGAACTCTCAGAAGAGTTGGCAAGAGACTTGGCTGAGAGCTACATGAATGCAAACATGCCAGAACTGTGATGAGAGAAGCAGTGAAAGAGCAAATTTATAAAAGAGTGGGGAAAAAGAGCAAATTAAGAATAAGACATAGAGCCATCTGGGGAGCTGGCAAATAGGACAGGAAAAGATTTCAAAAACAAGCCAAGAGGAACACCATTAGCAGTGATAATAGAAGCACTTTCATAAACATCTGGGGGACTTTGAAGCAATTAGTGAACAGAGAAGAAACATCAGGGAAAATGCCACTAGGAAAAAAATGTGATAAGCCAGGTCAAATTTAATCATAACCAAGAAATGCTATATAAATAAAAGACAGTGCAAAACCTTAGTGTTAGAGAAAGCAATATGTCTGTAATGGAGTAACATTCTACAAGCATGCATGAACTTTTCAATGGCTTAAAAAAGTACTAGCATAATATGAATATTGTAAATACTTTCAATATTGTTATAAGTAATTTTATAATTAAAATTTTTAATTAAAATAATTAGGAACTTATATATGGCTCTGACAAACAATGTAAGGATTTTACTATGTGTGTATTATAATTTTTGTCATACTATTACGTTTCTTTCGAGATGCAATTGAGATCAGACTTCACCTTTCAGGATATTGGAAAGCTGATACTGTCGCAGTTAAATTCAAGAGAGAGACAGGACTATCTAATTATATCACAACATAAAAAATTCAGTTTAGTAATTTTACTGTTTGCAAGATCCAGTTTTTAAGCCATCATGTTCTTTTACAGGGCCCAGTCCAATCTCCAAAGAACTGGAAATTCAATCCATTAATCAAATCTCCAGGGCTTACTTGCCATTCAGCACTGAAACACTCCTAGGTTACACATAAACTGTTGAGTTACATTATGTGGTCGGTAGCTTATTTGTTGAAATTCTTAACACAAATCTTTCCATAATTTTTTTTCAAAATCATAAACTTACATTAGGTTTCATTTATGTCTAATTCTTAATGCTGTATCACTGAACCTGTCAGACTCAAATCTGAGTTAAGAAAAGTAAGAAAAACATGAAATAAAACCACTAAATTAAAATTATTTATACAAGGAGGTGGCATTGGTGTAGGTTTTCTTTTATAATTCTATTTCTATTAGAGTATCTAATACTATATTCAGAGGTGAGATTTGCAGTGTGTACTGAAAAAGGAGCTGTTAGCTCATACAAATAGTTCAGGTGTAGTTTATCTTCAACATTAAAATTGAGGGAAATCCAGAAATACAGAAAATACAGAGGATATTTTGACTCAAAGGACACCTGATGGAGATACCTATGTTTTACTACATTCATTATCTCCCATATTTCCAATAAACAGTGACTTCTCTGAAAAGGCCTTTAGGGTCTTACTGACGCACTATGTGCAGTATACATTAAGAACTTGATTTCAACACAAAGGACATATTTGGAAGACACTTCAATGTTAATGGTACATCAAGAGTGGAAATTGAAGGAATTATGAAATTTACTGTTTTACTAGGGATGTATCCTGTTTTGTTGTTCCAGGATCACTTCTTAGCAACTTACCAAAACATAACCATCTTCAATATACAAGTTCATGAACAGCAAGCAAACAACAAGGATTCCTAAGAACGACACTGCTGATCGTTTCCGCAAGCATCTCATTTTATCAAAATATTTCACGTTGTGTCTCATGAAGAATACAGCAGTGTCACCTAGGAAAGAGAACCACAATATTACAAGAACAGTCTGCCTGATAAGCATGATAACAACTCACCTTCAGATATATCAAATCCATTCAAACACACAGAGACTACACTTTAGGTAGAATTAATTTTGCTTAATCATTGTCATCTTCAGGTTTAATCAACAACCTTAACTATAAATTAAGTTTCCTTTTTGTGCGTGTGTGTGTATCAGTAAAGAAAAAAACACATACCCACTGTTATACCCATTTTGGTGTGAGCTTATAATGTCATTGTGGCAGGAATGCATCAACAGTTTAGTTTCCCATGCTTAACTGTCAGATCCCAACTTGGTGACTAGAGATAATGCTGCGCATTGGTTCCCTGTGTACCAGTGTCTCCTCCCAAAGACAGGTAAGGACAACAGGCAAGGATGAAGCTATTGCATGACTCAGTGTTGTTGCCAATAGCAGAATTCTGTATACCAGAACTTCCAGGCACAAATGAGGTAGCTTCCCTGAAGTGAAAAAGCAGTAGCAAGACTGTGCAATATCCCTCAGCCTTTCACCTCTGTAGTAAGATGGAAAAGCTCTCAGTTGAGATATCATTTTCTTCTTCAGAAGAAAGGTGCATATCTACCTTAGACCAGATACATCTAAGAGGAGTACTGGGAAATCCTTACCAACCCAATTGGACGAATCAAAGAAGACTGGCATAGGGATCATGAAGCCACCCAGTATTTCTGTTGAAGATCAAGAAAGAGGACTGTTTAGTCATGTCACAATGTTGATTATTTGTTTTAGTCAATTTACTCTTTAAAATAAGATGAATGTTGTTCTTGCCCACCAAATCATAAGCACAAACCTGTGTAGGACTACATGTGTTTGAACAAGATTTGGCCACAAACTAAAGATCTCATTGCCCAAACTCTGAGGTATTATTAGCAGAACAGTAGATTATTATCTTATTATTTATGTTACTCATATTTTGACTATTGCCCATAGCAATGAATGACTTTTCAATTGAATTTAATATATAGAAGTTATATACGAATTGAGATTTTAAAGCTAGCTTGTATGAAGTAGTAAAAAGCACTACATGTGCAATGGTTAAACCCTGCACTTAAATACTTTCATTTTTGAAAGTGTTGAACATCTACAGTGTTACAAAATAGGCCAAATTAGGAGTTCCATTCAAGATTTATCATGTCATATAGAAAATTTTCTGTCCTAATAACAAAAAACCTATCAAGCACAAAATTCAATATATATTTGTTTTGCCAAACGGAATAAATATATTTAACAGTATAAAATATGAGTCCATTAGACTTTAGAAAACTGTGAGGTAAGTATATCAAATATTAGTAACACGAATGTTTAGCTCGAAGAAAACTACAGATTTGAAATGAACTACAGTAAATGGAAGTGTTTGTACACAGAATGTTTTTAAATTCACTATGCTGAGAACAAAACCAGTTTGCATGTTGCACTAATAAAAAAATGAATCAATAACAGTAGAGAATTTTGTCTGTGTTTATTTGAGGTGGTACTTATAGAAGCCTGATTATTCTGAAGATGAAAAAGCCCAGTGTGGATGGTTTTTTTAAGTTATATCAAGGATTTTCTTTTTCTTAATATCTAAGGATATTGAACATAAACCTCAGGTAGGAGCTGTTAGGGACATGAGTCTCCAAACACTAGTCCTCCCTATCCCCCTGCAACACCCTGTGGTTGCTAGTTGTCTGTGGATTCCAGCAGGCTGTTTAGAAATAAAACATTGCCCCTGCACATAATTTGGGTTTTATTNCCTGTCCCCTCCATTCTTTTTCTCACAGTATATTACTGATTTAAAAACCAGTACACTCTTTCAAAAGCCTATCAGAGGGTCATTGGACTGATTAAATGCTCACACTTCTCAGATACTGGCATTAACTATCCTGACTACTGAAAATGCAGGTAGTCTGGCTTAGAGTGCATGCAGTCACTCTCAGCTTATTATATATTTAATTTTTTCTTTGGAAAACTTGGAAATAAATATATGTGGTTTTTCACTTACAGGATGAGTGCCTGTGCCATATGTGCTGGATGGACTGTGGTGTTACACAGGTCCCCCATTTTTGCTCTGAGCAGCCTGTCTGAAGTCCCAAAGGATGAGGAAGGGGCTTAGAACTATATTTGCTGGTCATATTGTATCAGATCATTGCTAAATTGAATTAGGAATCAAAATAGAGGGAATTACATGGGTGAGGCTGGAGGAACATAAGACTGTCGTGACTAAAGCTGATGTACAGAAAGAGGAGAGCTCAGTACAGTCACCACTCAGAGAAAACCTTCGTTGCTTGTTCTGGTTTCACATGAAGCTTGTGTTGCAAAGTCACTGAAGAAGTCACTGTTTTGCAAATGGAAACGGTTGAAAGCCAAATGTCATGCCAGTGGGTGTTTTCTGTTCATCAGACCTATTGGTAGGTCCATACTAAGTAGACACCAAAGGGAAGGACTTCTCAAGGAGAGTCCAGTAGATCCAGTCACGAAGCATGGGCTCGCCCTTGCCAGGCTCCAACCTGCTCCTCAATGCGGTCCTCACAACCAGTTTGTCTGAAGGTGCTTCTTGACATCCTTATACTGTAAGCCTTTAGCTAAGAATGAGCCCAGGATTATACACATGTAGAGGAAGAATTTCTTATGTCTTCCTAGAGCTGCTCCCTCTTGAATCTCTCTATCTGATCTGTACCATTGCATCATGGAGTACTGCACCAGTGAAATTTGCACAGAAAAAAAAGGTAAATCTTATCTTTTTTTTCCAGGTAATATCAGTAATCTTTTGAAAAATAGTCTCAGAACTTCCTGCAGTGAAACCCCTGATGTTCTTTAAGTCCATTTGAACAGAATATTCACCATTACTAAAAATCTTTGACTTTGATATTGAAAAAAAGGTTTCAACTCATAATTCAATTCTGAAGGTACAACTTTGCTTGAAGATTTTATGCCTTCATTATTCATGTACAATTAAGTAGGTATCAGGATGGTATAAATGCAATTTGTTTCATAAAGCTGGCAGTAAGCAGTTAAACATAACAATTAATAAACATGCATGAATTATAAATATTTTGCTTTCTAAATGAGATGTACTGCTTTGCTCAGCCTCTTAAGAGGGAACCTGTAAGACCTCAGATCCCTGTGTATGTGTGTGTGTTGCTATCAGACATACATACACAGTTTTACATGGTAATGTGAAATTATAATTCCTTTGACTTTCTAAAATAATATACAGTGAAAAGGTGCTGAGCTAAAAAATGCAATGACACCTTTACAGTGTGTAAAAATTGTTTTTTATAGGATCTACAAAGGTGTAAAACCTGTGTAAAAAGTTGATTTTCACATGATAATGTGAGGTTTTCTCTTGCAGAATTTGCAACATTCAGAAGAAATTCAACATGTTTTTAAAAAGTAAATCCCAAATGACCATCCAAAAAGAGTCTATTCATAATAAGCCAAGTCCTTGAAATCAAAAAATTAAATTAAAGTTTTTAAATTTCTGTCTATTAAAAATTTTAAACAAATTTAAATTTGAATTGCACTGTGGCTGTTCACAGGAAGAAAAAATTATATAAAGCAGGTTTTTTTCCCTTTCAGAGAAAAATACTTTTTGCCATCCTTGTAATAATTTCTCTAGGCTGCATATGTGCACACTCACTGTGGTGAATCATTTCATATGGGAGCCACTCTAATTCTCCATCAGTTTCTGGTAATACTAGACATTTGCCTTGTCCTGTTTTCAGAGACTATTGCTTATTTTCCTGACTTATTTCCTCCATAAACAGATACATAAAAAGGCCCTTGTGAACTTTATTGCAACCTCTGATTTGACTGAGACACTCAGAAGCAGGCACTTCATTCCCCAATTTTGTGACATAACATTCCACCAGTCTGTAACTGAATTGCTTTACTTGCAGTTCTTAATGCTTGTCCAAAGTGTTTTTCATTTTTTCTTTTTGGAAGGCTACACACGATGACTCAAGGATTCCATTCAGTTATCTTTATAAAGGAAACAATCCCAGAAAACAACCAAACAAACAAAACCAACCAACAAACCAACCAAAACAACAACAACAAAAGCAAAAGAAACCCCACCAAAATGAATTTTTTACAGGGTTATTATTATATTTTGCATGTGTCATGGTTTTCTTATACAAGATTAAAAAAAATAAATCCTGTGTTGTGATATACATTTGAGCTACAGAGGGTAGTGGACTAGAGAATTATAATGGATGGGCTATTCCATGGGGCTCAGATATACTCCCAGCAAGATTCACTGCCTACCTTACTGAAAGCCTGAAAGTATGTATAAAATGTTTAAGGCTGACAAGCAGGATGGTTGCTGTCACTGGTAGCTGGGAAGTAAAAACTGGTCTGAAAGAAAGGAAAGGTAAATGCAGAATGAGGTTAACAAATCCGGAGGGTAAAGCTGAGGTTTTAAACTAGCTGTAAGTAGATCCTGTCGCTGTAGATGCTTAAAATAAATGGTTTAAGGATTATGATATCTTCTGAAATTCAGATTTCTAGATACAGGTAGTTAGAAAAAGGACATATATTAGCAGGTAAACTCAAAATTGACACTAATAAAAGATGGGCAAAAGAAGCAGGTTTTAAAAAAGAATTTGAAAAGTATATTGATCCTTCATTCATAGAAAGTGAGAGATTATTTCAATTATTTATTACTTCTGTAGCATATAGGTATATAAAGGCCTCAATAGTTTTAGAAAAGGGATGAGAGTTTGGGAGGAAACATGATTCAGCTGAGGCAAATAACTGAACAATACAGAAAAGCAGAGAGTTTAAATTAAAAATGGGTGTTGGTGGATGAAGTGTCTTTCCTCTCTGACAGCTTCAGAGTGATATAAAATGGAGTAAAAAAACTCTGTAATGCTCTGAGCAAAATGGAATGCATTTTTTCTGGCATAGAGGAGTCAAGTCTAATCAAGGGGAAGAGATGACTAAGAAGTATGAAGTTGTATTGACTTAGATGGTAAAGCACTATCTAATCCATCACGGGATGGATGGCTGTATACCACTGGATATATTTTATCAAGTAAGTTGTAGTTTAAAATATGGGTTTTAGAAAAATGATATAGACAGTGAGTTAATGGCATGTGGAAAAAGCCCGGAAGATAAGAAAAAATTACAAAGAAACCTGAAATAACTCTGAATTTCTGCTCCACAGAGACAAAGCAGAAAGGAAAATAAACAAGCATGGGCATGAACAGGGAAGAAACAGTTAACTGTAAAATCCAGAGAGAGTGAGATTAGAAGCTTTTAGAGATAGAGGAGTGGGATTTTAGTCTGCATCAGAAATACAAGGAGAAACCCTTGAGCATTGAAAATGGAACTGGGCGCTGTTCAGAAGAGAGAATTTTTAGAAAGATGAGGATAGACATTAAGTTACATATATATCCAGTAGATTTTGTCCATTGACTCATCAATTAATGAAAGGAATACATGGATATAAGTACTGATAGATTCAACAGAAGATAAAACTTTAATGAACAGCTATCATACAGTACCTTTATATAGCATGTGAGTACTGGGATTATCATACACTATGGGCTATGAGATAAGCAAAATTCCTTGAGTCCATTAGGGATCAGCCAGAATAAACTAGAGGGACATCCTGGTTGGAAGATACCTCAGCTCTCAGTCCCTTTACCCAAACCATAAACTGTATGAGCTAATCTCTCAGCAACACTTACTCCAGGTCCTAACTTTTGCTTCAATGTCCCACACTCTCTAAGGTTTAGAGCTAAGAGATTGTGAAGTGCCATTGACATCACTGTTTTAATGGAATTGCACTGAGAGATAGATACAATTATTTTGGGGGTGAAAAGGAAATGAACATAAGTGTTTGAACAAAGACAGCTAATCTTAGTGAAAGGAGTTTCATCTGATTCTGATTACATCAGTTCATGGTTTTCCCTACAGCACAGTCTTTAACCTCACATAACAGAAAGGTGAGAAGTTATTTCAGAGAACTGAAAAATCACAGAAAGGTTGAGGTTGAAAGGGACCTTTAGAAGTCATCTGTTCCACTCTCCATGTTTGCATAGATCCATCTGGAACCAGGTGCCCTTGGTTGTGTTCAGGAAATTTTTGAATATATGCAAGGAGCTAGATCCACAAATTCACTGAGCAGTGTGTTTCAGTGCTCATTCACCCTCACAGTAAAAATATGTTTCCTGATGTTTAGAGGAAGCCTCCTGTGTTTCAGTTTGTGCCCATTTCCTCTAGTCCTGTCACTGGGCACTGTTGCTCTGTTTTATTTGCATCCTCTCTTCAGGTATTCATATACACTGTAAGATTCCCTTTAATCCTCCTCTTCTCCGGACTTAACAGTCCCAGCTCTCTCAATCTTTCCCTATAGCAAAGATGGTCCAGTCCCTTAAACATCCTTGTGGCCCTTCCTTGGACTCTCTCTGGCATGTCCATGTCTCACCCTTACTGGGGAACCTGGAACTGAGTACAACACTCTAGGCGTGGCCTCACCAGTGCTGTTCACATCACCATCCTTGACCTGTTGTCAATGCTTTGTCTAAGGCAGCCCAAGATACCGTTTACCTTTGCGTGAGTTGGCACAGGCAGAATGCAGGAACAAACATAAAAATGACAACCAAATGCAAAGAGTAGGTTTATTTTTGTTACTCACCCAACTGGAGATCCTCAAAATAGCACCCAGGAACACAAATATGGTTGCAAGAACTGCAGAGCTTGGTCCATGCTACAGACTCACTGAACCTGCTGGTTTAGCCTATGTACCAGGGATTTGCACAGACGTAATTTATCACTGTGCTTGATCTTCCTTGCAGCAGAGAAAAAATCTCAAGAATGTTTGATAGGGTACCTCTAAACCTATCACAGGCTTCAGTTATCTAAACAGAGATATTCTGCTTGACAAATACTCAAGGCTAAACAGCAATTAATACGATATATGTGTTTTTTGACACCCAGCTGTAAGTCACCTGAGTGTGTGTTTACAATACTCCTTGCCAGTCTTCTGTTATTTCCCCACAGTCTTTGCTGCAAGGGCACATTACTGGCTCTTCTTCAATTCATGTCCAGTGTGGCTGCCAGGTCCTATTCTAATAAGCTGCTTTCCAGCTGGGTGCCCCCCAGCATATATTGGTGTATGGAGTTGTTATTGGTGCAGAATTTTGAACTTCTCCTTGTTGACACTCATGAGGTTTCTATCAGCCCATTTGTCCAGCCTGTCAAGGTCCCCTTGAATTTCAGCAAAACTCTGTGACATATCTACCACTTCTTTCTGTGTCATCTACAATCATTTAGTTATTTGTAATCCTGATGTGGAGAAAAAAACCTTGACCAAACAAACCAGAGCCTCCCTGAAGTTGCATATAGGTGTGACAAATGTCAACCTATCGTTTGATGTAACCTTAACCCCAAAGGTCTTTCTAGGGACTGAGTTATCATAATACTTCCCAATCCTCTTCTCACTTCACAGTGTTTATGGCTTGTCAGAAGGCAGCATTAGCAGACATGCATAACCCTGAGAGGTTTTATCTCGTTAGAAACAAGTGACTTTTTTTTTGTGAAAATTATTCACTTCTGAGGAGATACTTTTTGTGTTGAATATAATAGACCTATGTCAAATACTGAAAGATGTTTTAACCTGGCATCCTTACATATTGCACAGAGTTTACACAATAATATGCATTTTGGGGGTACTGCCAAGACCAACAACTATTTGGGTGACTTCCAAATATCTTTTTTCTAAATTTTTATATGAATGGAATTTCTGGGTCCTTTACCCTCTACTTAGACTAGGTTTGACTTTTTCAGAAGAGGAAAAAAGTCCATCTAAAAAGGTGGCTAACTTTTAAGGGACACTCTCAAACTCATGAGATTCTACCATATAATTGGATATTTGCACACAGCCACGTGTCTGTGCACATCATGGTACCCTAGGGAAAGAATGTAAAATAGATTAGAAAATTAAATGCCAGAAAATTTGTTTTCACTGGCCATATTAATAATCTGTTTCTAAGATAAGAGTTTCATTAAGACTTTCCAATAAACACCCAGGCAGCAACTTTGTGATCAATAAAATAACTCAATCTATAGAGAAGGCTTAGAAAATTATGGAGGGGTATGTGTGACCAACAACTGACTTATTCTTAAAAAAAAACAAACCAAAAGCAAAAAACAAAACCCACAGCAAACTTCCATACATTTTGATGAATAACCATATATAAAATACTTTATAAAATGCTGTATCTGTCACTTGTTTTTTTCTTTTAATGTTTTGTGCCTTCATCTATTGTCACACACAAAATATACTGCTATGATAATTCCTTTTCAGTAGAAGCAATCCAGTGTGGACAAAATACATCCAAAATTTGACATCTTCAGCTCTGATTTGGCAGTCAGATTAACTCACAGAAATCCAATTTATATCTCCAAAACTGTTCATGCATTCAAAAGTCAGTAGCCTTGATTGCATTGGTTTGGTTTTTAACAGGAAAGTGTTGTGGTTCACTGATACAGCACGGTCTCGCAGGAGGCTGCCCTGGCCAGTCAGCAGGGCAGCCCCGGATTGGGCTGTGCTGCCCTGCACGGAGGCAGCCCTGCTGGGGCTGCCTCTGCTGAAACGGAGCCCAGGTTGCTGTCCCCAGTGGGGACAGCACAGGGTCCCAGCCTGAGCTGGGACAGCTGGAGCGTCTGCTGCCTTGGCACTGCCTGGGCTTGTCCCCCTTTGACAGACATGGCGGCAGGGAAACCTGGTATTTCCGTGCACACCTGGGGCCAGCCAGCTCCAGAGTGACGTGCCTGCGGACAGTGGTGCCACTGGGCTGGCGACCTGTCAGTCAAGCCGTGTCCGTCCTGTCCTCTCAGTGATTGGCTTGGGTCAGCGTTCTGCCTCTGTTCCCTAGATTTTAAAAGTGCATTACAAGTTCAGATGCACGCCTTTTTTCTCCTGTATGTGTTCACAATAAACTCGGACTGTTGTATGGGAGAGGTCCCTCCAAACCATCTCTTTGTCTCTGTCGTGCTTATACCACAAGGTGTGGGATCGCAGCTCCAATGCCCCTGCACTTACTGCCTCCATACTCCAGCAAAGACCTGGGAGCAGCGCCGAAGGGTGCTGCTTCCAGTCAACCCGGTGGCTCTGCGCAGCATTTTAAACCCACTACCTAGCCGTGGTAGGAAAGAACTAAAATTATTTTTGCTGTTGAGTAGACTGTGTTATTTATGGAATAGTCTGGCCTTGATCTATTACATTAATTGATGTTGACTCTGTAAGTAATGAAGATGGTTTTAGAGGTACCTAAAATCTGCAACATGCTATCTTGTACTGTAATGTAATTTGATCATGCAAGCTAAGCAGGACCTGTACTGGGATCTGCACTGGGATCTGCAATGGCTGCCGTTGCAAGTATAATCACTGCTTTTGCCTTCTGAGTTAATATTAATTTAGAGACCTTGTGAATAAATCCATCATAGAAGGGAAGCAGACCAGGTGCACTAGCAGCTTTCAGTTGCTACGATGATGAATTCAACTTTAATCAGATTTCCTGAGGACTTCATAAAAGTGGCTCTAGGCAGAGTGAAAAGAGGCCTTGAATAGCTATGTGTTGAGCTAACAGGTATTTCAGGTCCAAGAAGCTGAGTAGCATGGGATCTCTGTGAGCACACCGACTTAGCTAAAGCTGCTTTCAATGAGCAGGGCCATGCTACCCTTTATCTCTGTGACCTGTCAAGTAAAACTAGTTCCATTTGAGAAGGGAGCATCTCTCCAAAGCCTGTGCCTGTGGAAATTTCTACTATCCAGTGAGGAGCTGGAGCCTGATTTCATTGAAATGATGCACTATTATTCAAAAGGATAGTGGGGAAGGAGAAGGTGTTACTATGTCTATCTTGTAGGAGATTAGTTTCCCATTTTTCTAACAGATGTTTAATTCAGTTTGCTTCCGGCTTCAATTTATCTGTTTTACTAGCATTATTCTTTGTGATATCTGTTAGGTTGTGCCAGAGATAATTTTGTAACCTAAGCAAAACACTTTCTCCCCTGCCTTTCTTGGAAAAAAATAACAAACAAACAAAAAAAAACCAAACCAAAACAATCAACCAAACAACCAACCAAACAAACAAAAAACACCTGAAGAGAAAACCCAGCCAAATAGCTGGATGATATAGTCAGCCAGTCAGATGTGGCAAATGGGCTTTTTTATCCTTACCATATAGCAAACATGATGATCAATAAAGGATTAAACAACCTTTTTCACTATTTTATTTCAGTTATTATAAATAACTTCAAGCCATGGCAGTAAAATACTATAGATTATCAAGGTTTCTAACACAAAAAAATAAATTAATTCCTTGTTTTTCCAAATAAATTGTTAAATAAACAAAGCTTGGTAGCAGGGGGTGAATAAATCTTTAATAAATATATTTGATTATTTTCTCTTGAGCATTTTAAGGTAAACTTCCAATCCAATTTTCCTCTGAAGAAAGTATTAAATATTGCTTCACATTAGTTACAGAAGACTCTTTTTTTTTGTCTTAAATCATGTCATATCATATCATATATCATATCATATCATGTTGTATCGTATCATATGATATAATATCTCATATCAATAAATTAAAATATGGTTACTAAGTAAAGCAGTTATTTCAATTAAATTCACTACATGGACAGGAAAGAATTTTTCACAATATGGTCAAAAATAAGCTCAATAACTCTAAATGTGCACTTTCAACATCTGTTTTTCTCATTTTTACAATGCCAGCAGCTACAGGGTAGTTTGGGAAGAAAAGAGAATTATAGAGTTTGGGGGAAAAGAAGTACTATAAAAGACTTCCTCACAGAAAAATTATATCTCTTTGTAAGTAAAATTCAAACAAGACCAACTGATAATTTAAACTTTTAGTTGGACCTATTTACTAGGAGTAAAGTGTAGCATTTTTACTGAGAAAAGAAGCAACCAGAATATCAATAGTATCTTAAACAAAGGAAAAATAAAAAGAAGAGGAATAAAATCTCCATGGCAGGTTAAAAAATAATTTCCTTCTTTATTCTATATTTTACATCACTTTCTATCTTTGCCCCTTGTAGGTACACTAGCTCTTATTTTTAAATAACTCCTGAAATCCAGATATTAGTTTTATGGTGAGTCTTATGTAATGACACATATTCCACTTTGCTCAGACTGATTCCTTTAGAGGACCAACCTTGCAATATCATTCTGAATCACTTTTTGTAGAGGCTTCTCACTGCCAGTGATATTACAGAGAACTCAGGGAAAATAACAGCCTAACTCAACGATGACAGGAAACACTGTTGCAAACACTCATAAAATCTCAGTACCCTATGTTTTTCTAATGAATTACAATTTAGTGACTCTTAATGATAAGAGACATGACATCTTTACAAATAAGGCTTTCAGGAATTACTACAACAGAAGAACACAACTTTATTGACAGATGCACAAAGTTCTAGTTCCTGAGGTAACACTTTCAGGCCACTCCTCCATTAGTGATTGTTGGGTGATATGTCTGTTGGATGTATACCCCATTGTTTGAGAACTCGTTGGAGTCAAGTTTCATTGTCTTCTTAAAATGACTTTTGCTTGGCCAAACACAGACACCTGTGATGCGAGTGCCTAAGCTAGTCACACTTAATTTATAGCCAATGAAGAGTAGTAACTATTTCTAAACTGTGATTCATCTCACTAAAAGAAAAATTTCTAAAATATGTCTGATGAATTGTGCCCCCAAAATGCCCATTTCTCTTCACTGGCTACAAAAACACCCTGAGATGGCATACTCAATTATTGTATCCCAAAGGGAGGAATTCCTTTCATGTTCCCTTAGTAATTTCCTTTTATTTCCCTTTTAAGGACAGCACATAAAAAATAAGCCATTGTCTTTATCTCCAAAGCATGGAACTACAGCACAGATCTACACCTTTCCTCAGCACAGAAATGTCTTAATTCTACAATAGAGCAAATTCACATCCCCTTATCACCCCCATCTATGGCACTATGGCTGGCACATCCTGCCTGCAGTAGACTGCTACAAAGTTTCTTCCATTAAAAAGCTCAACTTTGGTTATCTATCCTAGGATAAGTCCCTTTGTGGGTCTCACAAACCAGTTCTCTGACTCCAGGTATCAGACTCTGCCCCTGGCTTCACCCAGAACATGGTTTTGCTGCTGCTAGATTTTGTGTTCAATAGATTCATCACAGTACAGCACACAGTAGACAATTGCCTGTATGCCACACAGTAAGTACCTAACATCTTACTGCAGGATATTTGAAAGAGATACCCATTGAAGGGCTTAACAGCCACAGTGGACTCATGCCCTCAAGTTGTGTTAATGGGGGAAGTAATCTATGGTCTGTCTGTATGTTTGACTCACCCACACTACCGGTAAGACTAAACTCAGTTCATTCAATACATTTGAATGAAGCATCTGATTTTAGGTGGAATAAATTTTATGTATGGCTGGACAGTAAGTCAGAGAGCTGTTTCATTTCAATGCAGTATGTATTGGGTCTGGCTGAGTTACTTTTCCCATAGCAGCCCTCACAGTGCTGTTCTTTGCATTGGTAGCTAGAAAGATGCTGATAATACACCAGTGTTTTGGCTACTGCTGAGCAGCACTGGCACTGCATCAGGGCTTTCTCTCAGCATTCAGTAGGCTGGGGGTGGACAAAATCCTGGGGAGGGACACAACTAGGCCAGCTGACCCAAACTGATCAAAGGGATATTCTGTACCGTATGATATCAGCTCAGATATAAAAGGTAAGAAAAGAAGTAGGAAGGGGAGCATTCATTATTTACAATGTTTGCCTTCTGGAGCAACTGCTGTGTGTGCTGAAGACCTGCTTCCTGGCATCAAGCTGTGTGAGAATATGCTTTTTAACAGAAGGTCTAGTCATGATGGACATATCTTCATCAACTGACACTGCTGACACAATGTCCTTGGGAAAGAAATTATTCACAGTATTGCTGATGATCAGTATTTTTCAACTGTAAATGTTTAACAGGATTATCTGTGTATGGATGAGGGGAGTGGGACTAACCATATCTGCAAATGTTGCCAAGCAAACACACTGTGACTTGTTGATTTGTGTATTGGAAATATGTGACTCAGACCTACAACCATAGTAAATTAGAGGGAAATGGCTGAATTGCCTGCAAGTGTAAAATCAGGCAGATATTTGTCTCCTTTTTTTTTTTTTAAAGTTTACAGTTGTTAATTTTATATTACTCCTTAATGAAGAGAATAAGCACAGGAAGAATAATCAAGGTGACAACTAAAAATTCAGGTTTTGTTAGTTGTCAGTCTATGATTGAAGTAAATGTGGTAGTAAGAATGGCTTATATTTTGTATTGGAACCTTTCTAGTATTCTTTGTTGGCAAAATTTGTGCAGGTTTGTTCCTGGGGTATTTTTAATTTTTCACCATGAGTTTTGGAGGTAGACACTTCTAGAAGAGCTGTAAAGTTACATGGAAAATAATGTGATTGCTTCCCACTCTTCCTGGTGACTTCCAGAGCATGAAACCCAAAGCCAGCACTCAGCTATGTTTTTAGGTGCCATGAGCTCTCAGTATGATGTAATATCTAATTGTTCCTCAGGACATATGCAGTATTTTTTAAACTTGGGCTTATGAGGAGAAGTAGAAGAATTTCAGTGGTTTGAGCCCTAATGACCACTGAGATTCTCATATAAAATTACCAGTTTCTGTGTCACTTTCTAATACAGCTGTACTGTAGATATCAGCCAGGCTTTTAATGTTCTTTTGATCTCTGTTTGTACAAATCCTCTAACATCAACATGATATAACCTTGTAACATCACTAGGTGAAATAACGCCTTTCTGTGATTCCACTGAACTATGTCAATATATTATTTTAACAAGATATTTGGGAAGTTAGTTTGTTGCCTAAAGGGAGTATACTCCAGCAAGTTTGTGTGCAGTGAACAGCCTAGTTAATTTTTATTAGTATATCCACAGAAACAAAGATGATTAGAAATAAATTACACGTTATACCTTATCTGCATTTTGGTGTTGTTTATTTTCCATGAATATTTCATATTCTGTAGCTCAGTAAGTACATAGTGATTTTTTGTTGCTTGTTGTTTCTGTTAAACTACATGACAATGCAGTTTCTATACTGGCTTAGAGTGTACAATGAGATAAAGAAGTGCAAAAATGTAAAATATTTCAATAATGAAATCACAGAATCATAGAACGCCTTGGGTTGGAAGGGTCCTTAAAAATCATGTAGTTCCAACCCAACATGGGGGTGTGCCATGGGAAGGCACAGCTTTCACTAGACCAGGCTACTCAGAGCTCCATACAACCTGGCCTTGAATACTTCCAGGGATGGAGCATATGCAACTTCTCTGGCCAGCCTGTTCCAGTGCCTCACCACCTTCACAGTAAAGAATTTCTTCCTAATATCTAATCTAAACCTGCCCTATTTCAGCTTGAATCAATTTCGCCTAGTTCTATCACTACATACTCTCTCTTTAGAAGTTTTTTGCAGGTTTTTCTGAGTTTATGTAAGTTAAAAATACACAAACACATACACGAGGTGATGATTAGTTAATTCAACAAATATATTGATAAAACATCAACTAGCAGGTCATTTAGGCCAACTTTATGGCAATTAGTTTCTTCCACGTAGTCAAGTTGAAATACATTATTCTATTTGCTTAAGTGGATACAAGAGAAAAGAAAAATTGCTCATTGCTGGAGAAAATTACATTTATCAAAGAGTTTCCTTTTTTTTTTTCCCTTTAGAAAACACACAATTATTTCAGAGGTTTTACCTGACCTCTCTATACCTTCAAATCTGTATATGTTGGCTTGTAAGCCTCCTACTTGTACTACACTTTCTTTATAAATTACTCTGTATTTTTATAGAATATGATGACAAAAATTACTACCTGAGAAATGCATATTAAGGAGTGGGAACACTGTGGAAAAATAAGAGAAAATCTGCAGGTGATATGTGAGCTTGCTTTTCAGTTTGATAAAATGTTATTGTATATATAAGGAACAATTATGTCTCCATTTACGAAAAGAGTTCTACATTTCTAAAATTAATAACCTTTGAGCTTGAATGAAAAACAACATCTTTATTAGTGTATATGATTTCAGCTAAGAGAAATGAGTCATGGAAGTTATTTTTCTATCATACTAAAGTTGATCTTTTAATTCAGAATTACTAGATTTAAAATAAGCTTTATCCTTCTCTGTTATCTTGCAGTGTAGCTCAAAATTTTGATAGCTGTGAATCAGGGACTTGATATTAGTATTTCAAAGACAACATCTAGACTGCTAAGCAAATTATAAGAAAAAAGGGAGAAAAAACATGAAATAGATTGAAGATGATGGGAAGCAGAAAATGTACTTTGATTAATTGAGAGGTTAATTACTGAAAGACTTCCTCCACACAGCATACTGTTAATTAGAAGGTTTGAGCAATGTGTGATTTAATTTAACACCATGCAAAAGACCAACGTGGGATAGCAAACTGCTTGATTCTTCTTGTGTTTGTGAAACATTTGACTTTGTGTTTCATTCTACTCTGGAGTAAAAGAAAACTGCTTTTCCTTTTTTGTTTTGTTTTTTTTTAACAGACAAAAGACAAGGTTAAAAAATGAGAGTTTGGTAGGGATGAGACCAAATAGATTAATGTTCTCACCCAGTACTGTCACCTTAAGCTCTAATCTGTGAAGCACGTTGGGCACATGACAGAACTCTTCTGTATACAGGGTTTCTGGTCTCCTCAAGAGGAATATTATGGGGTCTTCTACAAAGTAGCAAGTCTCCTTGAAACTTGCACTTCTTTTCTAACATTTCAAGAAAAGTGTTCTCCTAAGAATGGGAAGTATAATATAGATATATGTTACAAGTGTTCCACAACAATGGGACTTCCAGTAGAGTGCCAGACTGTCCTGCATATGGCTCACCAGAAACTCCTCACTCCTTATGACTCCTGGAAATAGTCTCAGAACACCATCAGCAGCACACATGGGAAACTACTGACAACAAGCAAAATGTGTGTGGAGCCCAGAAACTACATCAAATTTGTAATCTCATGGGTGTACCTCAGAAACTGGAGGACCGTCAAATTTGTGATTTAAAAGGACCTATAGAAATTGACAGAAATTACACAGGACTGGATAGTGAATTTGAGAGATCTTGGACAGAGATAATGAGATTCCGGTCTCCATTGTTGATGTAAATATAAATTTGACAAGGAATTTTGGTGGGCAATATTTTTTTATAAGATAATCAGAAAGACAGATTGGAACTACCAATGTAGTATCAGGTCTGGACAAGGCATAAAAACCAAGAATTAATTCTTGTGTCACTGTCTCCCACACTCTGAGCTATGAAGGCAGTACCCTGAGGTTGACTGAGTACTGTGAGCAGAAACAGCACTGTTTTCAGCCATTGGGAAAGAATTCATCCTCTGGTTTTAGTCACCTAAGCATTAGTCATATAATCCATGCTGCTTACACAGGTACTCATTATAAAGTAATTAAATGTGTGCTAAGATAGCTGTTTCAGTTGCTCACAGTATTCAGTTGCTTTGAATAGGCAAACTGTCTCTTTCCATTCACTCTGCTTTTTCAAGAGTAAAGTTAGGTAAGAAGACTCCTGTCTTTAGATACCAATGTAGATTTTGAGAGGTCTAGACAAGTAGAACCATTTTCTCCAAATTTTGTTTTAGTCAGGTTGATAGAATTCCATCACACTAGTAAACAAAAGAAAATTGAAATAACAAATGCACGGCAAGCAGCACAAGTCAAGTAGGAGGAAAAATGCAAAATCTTCCTGGTGCTGTACAATTAATTTTCTAAGGATGTAAAAATCCATATTCTCACAGATAGCTTACCATTATTCATGGACTTTTACCATGACCCGTTCTTATGTAATTTCTTTTAATTTACATTGTAGAGTTAGGATACCCATTCCCATTTATGTCACCATATGGATAATTCATTAAAATCTACCCAGCACAGGCTAACATTAATTTGAAAAAAAATGGCTGCCTCTTCAGCCTAAGAATTGCTTCTATTTAGCTGTGTTAAATAGCTGTTAACTAAAGAAGAAATAAATCAAAAAATATAAGGTAGTGCAACAAGGAAGATAAAAGAAAATATCTTTCAACCAAAGGAAAAATTCACTCAGTCCTCTAGTATTTAGGACAGAAGTTTTTATGCAATTTAGTTTAATATAAGAAAGCCCCAAAAGCATGGGCTAAAAAAGGTATTGGAAAGGAAGAGGGCATGATCACTTCCCATTCCTCTTCAATCCCCAAATAACAGGGCCTAGTAAAAATCTAGAGGTCTCTTGAGAGCTTCTCTTGTAATACACATAATAACCACTATGGCAACTAGCTGGTTAACTATCTTTTCCCTGTAGTAGCACAAGATTACAAATGAAGCTAAAATTTTCTTTCTTCATACTTGTATCATTCCTTCTAGTGCCATGTCTTTTGCAGGAATGTGTGATAATTGGAGAAATAACAGGAAATGGCATACTGGCATTTGACAACAAAACTATTGAAAAATATGCAAAATTGTTAAACAAACTTGTAGCATCAAATTAAAAAAAAAAAAATCAGACCCTTTCTGTGGTCTGAAAAACCACATATATTTTAATCTGAACAGACATATTTTTTACAGTACAGCATTTCTGATGGAGTTCAAATAAAAGACATAGGTTAGACTGAGAAAGGTTTGCCAACAAGACAAACCTATTGCTACAGACATATATAAGTCCCTAAGCTTTCATGATTAATATTTTATGGCCCACACTGATCTGCCAGGTCTTGAGGAAAAATGTGGCACAGCTATAGAATTTATTTATATCAAACAGGAGATAAAATGCAAAATGCAATAGAGATGGCATAGTAAAGTATTGAGTTTGCTCACTGCCAGCTGAAACATTGCATGGAGTGCTTTATTTGAGCAGCAAAAACAACATTAACATACATAAGTATGATGGCATACCCATTAAGAGAAAAATATGATGAATGATGTTTTTTAGGAAGGTGGTTTGTTTTTTTTTATCTCTACCTAAGCACTTCATTTTATATAGTCATTCCATAAAGTAACAACTATTCCTTTTGCTTCAGATTTCTGTAAGAAGCATTTCAACTTTAACCTCTCAACATTTTTGATTTATCAGAATTAGAAAAAATATAAAAAGAAAACTATTCTTTTTCTACATTCACTGATCAACCTCAATAATGCATCAAGGACCATGTACTATGGTAAAGGCACTTGAGGAGACCATACAGTTCAAACAGTTTTGTAACTGACTCTGCTTACATTAGTGAAATGTGAAAACATAAGGACAGAGGGATTGTACTATGCTCTAGAGTAAGTCTATTAGTTATGCTGAGGTATAGCAGGAATAACACTGTTGCCTGTGGCAAAGAGGAAACAACAAATTTAAAAAGAAAAAATTCTATAATTCTGTTAATATATGTCAGTTACACAAGACTGATCATGATCATTCTTTGATGATAATGTAGTGATATACAAGATTTAAAGCCTGCCTGAACAATCCCTAGGTTAAGTTCTTTGTTTGTCCTGCCTAGACTGTGCCATTTGACTCAGGTCACAAGGACACAACTATGTCATTGCAGACAGTCTGGAGCAAGCAACGGTGCAACTCCTCACCAGAGAAAAATAAGCCCTGAAAATGAGACTGTGGTTTGTGATACTTCTCTCTGCCATGTCACCTACATAAGTCAAGTGATCAGCTTCATCATCACCCCTTTTTATCACAGGATGTTTGTGTGATATGTAGCAGTTCCTGAAATTCAAGAAGTCCAAAGACACTACATATGATGCTCCCTTGTGATTGCAGCTGACTCTTTTTATCTTTTCTGTTTTACCAAGTCACAGCATTTTCACAGTAAGGTAGAAGTGCTGGTTGAGGGGTGTGTCAATGGAGTTCATATAGGTCAATTCCTGCTTGGAATGGGGCTATAACCAACACTAGAAAAGGTCACCTGTGGTTTTGTCTAGCCAAGGCTTAAAAATCTCCAAGGACATTCCATAACCTTTCTGGGTAGCCTGTTCCTAAGCCGCCCAGCCCTTCCCGTAGACTTTTCTTGCCCAAGTGTCTAACCTGAAACGCTCAGGCTGTAAACTCTGACATCAATGGAGAACTAAAGCTACCATTATGTTACCTAGTATTAAATATGAGAATTAAATATGAAAAAAAAGGACATAAAAACACTTACAACATTTCATTTGTGCCACCAGATGCAGGAATCGAAAACTTCAGTGCAAAGTCATCTCACAACAGCTCATAAGAAAGATATGAAAACTCTCCTAGTAGAATGCCTTACCAGTTGGAGATCCAAGTGAGAAACTGAAAAACAAGAAACAAAAATACACTTTTCAAATCTCATCAACTTTGTTAGAAACAACTAGGGTAATTACTACCAGTTTAGATCAATGGCAAAGCTATTATATTATCTACAATGCAACTAAAATGCAAATGATATACAATTATCTGTATTTTAGAATCTGACAGTTAACAGTCAGTATTACCAATGTTCAAGTAAACCCATATCCTCATACCCACACCCCCAACAGTAGTTCTAAATTCATGTCTGGGAAGAAATAAGAAGTGTGAAGGAGAAGATAGAAGGCAGGCAAATTACAGCTGGAAGTGTGCTGCCTCTTAAGATGCCTTGTTTTAATAGCCAGCTGAAAATCTGCCCGAGAATCTCCAATGAATCAGTAATGTTTTCACCAAAAGTAAATCAGATTACTCTAATTCTGAAAGCATTATTACACAACTATCAAAAGGGGACAGTGCTACAATAAATGGCATATTAGGAACACAAGAACATATTTTTTGTCCTAGCAACTGTACTACAAACTGTAGGGGAAATGCTTTAATAAAGAGACATGGAGAGTGGAGAAGGGGAAAGGA
>VZRZ01005123.1:0-114676 GCA_013398175.1 Climacteris rufus | reverse complement strand
GCTGTCAAAGGCACCCCCAAAGGGACCCCCAGACCCTGCACCAGAGCCCTGCACGCAGCAGATCCATGGTCTTGGAAGGGACAGTTTCAAGCTGGCCCCCTCAGGGGTGGTACCTGGGCATTGCCACCTGGCCCAAGGTGTATATTAATCCAAGAGATTTTATGCTCTTTGGTAGCAGTGGCGGTGACGTGGACCCTTTACCATCAAGAAGAGCAAATGTAGGGGATCCACAAGACATCGTTGGGACCCACAGAGGGGTCACATGCTTCCACCTAACCTCTGTCACTCTTCCTGTCCCCTCCCGCACCCCAACACCTCTTTTCTCTATTTCTTTCTCCATCTCCCTCTCTCTCTCTCTCACTTATTGTCAAATAAAATACATCAGTTCTTTTTGGCACCAACATTTTATCTCGTTTGATCTTAATCTCACGTCTTGAAAATATTTTTGAATTTAAGCATCTCCGGCTTTATGCGCAGAGAAGTTCTCTTTGCTCCTCTGTGCTTAAAACCAGATTGCAACAATAGGTCACAGCAGTAAGAGAGTATGCAGGCTCATATTGTAACCCTCAGGCCTTCTGAGCATAACACAGTCCTCAGGAGTATTTTGGTGCCAACATTTTGTGAAATGAAACACTTAAGAGCCCTTCCAAGCACATGAAAGAGACAAAATATTGAATTTTCAAGTTTATAGAAATTTCTGCCTATACAAAAAGCAAGAATCACTATCTCTTAGAGTTACAGGGGAAATTAATAGGTCATGATCAAACTGACATACACTAGGAAGACTAGGGTTTTTTTTTAAAGCAAACCCAAGGGTTTTTCTTTTTAACTTTCACTTTATTTAAAGAGAGTTTTAGTTTTTAGTTTATTTTTAAATTTAATTCTGGTGCAGTTAAATATGTACATATGCATTATATTATGCATATACATATGCATCACATATGCATCTGCATTACGTGTATTCATATGCATAGACTTATTAAAAAATAGAGGACTGAATGCAACTTAAAAAGCCTTCGGTTTTAAATGCTTTCAAAGCTAATATTTAATTAGAACTATCCTGTGTTGGATGTTTTGCAAATAAGATTTTAGTGAAAGGATATGAGAACGTGGTCCCTTATAACTACCACATCAGAAGAATTCAGTAAATGATTCATAATTCAAAACCACATAATTGTCCAAAGTTCTTAAAAAGACTGTTGAAACAGACTGTGTTCTTTTCAGTCATTTTAGAGTAATTTTAGATTACTATCAGACTCATCTGTACATTCTGTCTTTCTTATGAAGTACTAAAGAAATTCAACAAAAAGCATCCAAATAAAAAGTTTTTTTAAAAGCTCAGTGAGAAATTGCCTATACAGCAGAAGAACCTTATATAATTTTGCTGCCATCATCTGTAATTAAGATATTGGAGCATTGCCTTAAATAATCTAGTTTGTAAAAAATATCAATATGGCTCAGAGAAACATTAACTGTATGTTATGACAGAAGAATACAAAACTAAATTCTGCTAAGATATATACAGGAGCTGTGTTGTAATATGTTTGTGCTGGTATTTTTTCCCTGGGATATTCATTCTAGCTAGCCTACTGAATCAAGGCATAGAATTGCAAACTAAGTTTTCTTATTGTGAGATTTTTCTTGTTTTCTTCTAGGTAACAATTTTGTTGTGTTTGCCTTATACCGAGGCTGTGTTGCCAATCTAATTTCTACGTGACAAGCAGTTTTGGAGTCATGATCTAGTCTTTCCTGATGAAACTGTCCTTTTCCCCTTCATCCCTATCACTAAAGTCTGACTGCCTCTTGCCTGCACAATGTCTGAAAGTTGTGTCGAAAGCAGGAAATAAAAAATGCCTGTCTCCTATGGGCTGGGAGGAATTCAGCTTCATAGAGTTCTGTTAGGGAAGAAGGGTTTGTTTCTACTTCTTCACACAGAGGCCTTATGACAATAAACATTTCTTCTCAGTGAACTCTCCATATCTGGCAAGACTCCAGCATCACATGGGAACATTGAGTGATTTTGGCAGGGAGACTTGAAGGCATAAGAATGAGAAAGGGAAAACAAAAGGTTATTTTTAATATTATATTAACTTCACTGGATCTGAGCAACTATCACAAAAGACAATGAAATCACTGCTTCCAGAAGAAAAGTCCCTTGTCAAATCATAACATTTTGCCAACTGTACAAAGAAAAGTTAGTGATAATAATGTGTAACAGAAAACATTAAACATGGTATCAATGTGGGTTTTTTAAAATATGATACTATACAGTTATGAAAACTGAATCAGAAGCTAGCACTGAATCAGATTAATATATTCAGTTTAGCAGTGGGCCATACATGTATGTATATGTATGTATGTATATGTATGTATGTATCTATATATAGCTGTTCACTTTTAGAAATATATACCTTATACTACATAGACCTATATTAAATATATATGCTGTAGCATTTGCTTCTTTTTGTTTCAGTATAATTCATTCTATATAGGAGTAGCTCTAGACAAATTATGGAGATTTAATCCTAGAAAAATAAAAAAGTGACACAAATACATTTCGCTAAAGCACTTGTAAATGAGAAGAATACTTGAAATCAGAATTGGAATGCAACACCTTGACATGTGCAACAATTCTGGTATGGTCATTGACCTCAACTCAACATACGCTACTCAGGGAAAGAAAAGAAAGATAACATACAGTATAATAATCACCTATACTTGAAACTAAAAAGAAGTATTGGACAAGTGATGATAAGAAGAAAGACTTAATTTTTAAGCCATCAGAATTCAGATGCCAGAAGCAAGTTAAAGAACACTGAAGGGAATAATTGACAAACATATGACAGAAACAGAAATGCTAAAGCACTCTAGAGAGAAAAGAGGGAAAAAACAAATAAAAGGAGTTTGCTTTTGATTTGATTCTGTTTCTAAAAGACAGCTAATAGACACATAGGCAAGTAAAATAATCCAATTTCTTACTATTATAAACAAAATTGCATTAAAAGATCAGCACTAGTGCTGAAAGCCAAGCAGACAAAAATTAGGAAATACCTCAACTGTCTCTTCACTCTCCTCACAACTGCCTGTTCATTCTCAGTTTGGCCCTTGGGATGTAATTCGTATAGTAGCAATATAGGCACAAGTTATTTTGTTTCCATTTATCCCGAGGAAACACCGAATTGCTCTTTAATTTCGTAATTGTTGAACAAGATGCCAGCATGTTCTGCTGCAGATAAGAAGTCTAAGTACTTCCCATGAGGAAAAATGAGCATGTTCTCCTAAAGTATATTACACATTAGTTTCAGTCATGAAACAGGAGCAAACTATAGGAATAGTGAAGTGGTATGGTTGCTCCATCTGCTCAATCCTTGCTTCCATTTTGATAGTGCCCCATTTGAGTATATCTTGCCAAAAGTTAGGGTAGGACCAGTATTTTATTTAATTTTGTAAAAACATTTATTGGTTAGCAATGCCATTTAGCCATATAATTTGAATTAGATACAGCAACAAAAAAACCAAAAGGGTCTCTATGACTTTAGCCTAGACCACTCATTTCCTGAAACGTTAAACATAGTGTGGTTTAGTTCTAACTCATACACTTATTCAAAATGAAATATATGAAAACAATCAACAACCTTCATTTAAATTCTTTATGCTGAACACACACAGATTTCTGCAAATTAGTGAGTTCTATTCATATTTTTTCTTAATGTTTGTACATTTTAATATTATATGACATTGAAATGAAAAAAAAGTATTAGGCAATTTTCCAAATGGTGTAGTAAGTGATTTAGAGACATCTCAGTCTTGAAGGTTGCATTCAACTTATTTTTGTCATTCCAAAGGTACTTGGAACATGCTAAAAATTCAACTGAAACAATAACCACATTTTTCATCTCTGTGGGCCCATGTAATGGACCACTAAAATCCCTTCTCATCTGAAGAGTCACGGAGAAGGGTGCTACTTTAATGTTACTTCAAGAAATACTGATTATCCAACAGGAGGAAAGAAAAATATTTGGTTTTGCATCTAGGATCACATCTCAGCATCTAGGAACTTATCAGTGATAGCATTACTGTCACTAGCTGATATTAATGTCAGATTAGAGCTAATGAACAGCACCACAGCTACTTATGGAAGCAGGATACAAAATGTATTTATCACCACTCTGTAGCTTAGTGTGAAACTTCCTGCTGTGTTGTCCTCAAATGCTAGTGTAAACTGCAATTCTTCTAAAAGTTATACTACAATTTTCTCTTTGATAACCACTCAGAAAAACAAACACCAGTGTTGTAGTGCCTCTGGGTGTGGCTTGCGGCCGGGACCGTCGGGTCCTTTCCCCCCTGCGCGGTGCCGGTTCCTTTCCCCCCTCGCGTAGTGTTGGTCCTTTCCCCGCCCCCGCGCGGCAGTTGGGATGGCACAGCCCGGCTGGCAGGGGCCATCCCGGCCCAGGGCGGCAGGGACTGTCCCCACCCAGAGGAACAGCTCATTGGTTCCCACGCCGGGTCCAGACAGCCGACTCACTGGCTGATGCCCCTGTCAATCATTGTGGTCCTCCGCAGTGATTGACTCTCCCGGCTGCCCTTCCCTTGCCCCCCATTTTATAACACACCCCTGTCGCCATTTTCGGCTGTCTTCTCCGCAGCATATTCCAGGAATAAAACCTACTGGCGATAAGCAGAAAGAACCCTTTCTCGTTCTCTTTATTTCCCTGCATAAACTAAACCGCTGTACGTGAGCTAAGCCAAGATTCTGCGGGAGTTCTGATGCTCAGCTCGCCTCCGATTGGAGACTAGATAAGGCCTGAGTCGCATTATTTAGGCAAACGGGTTTGATGCAAAAGACTCCGAGTTACTCGCGATTTCTATCCGCGGCACACCAGTGAATATTAGTATGACTACTAATCAATGATTAATAGTGATTATTTATGTAGCACCACTTTAGAATACTAGACCTCCAACTACACTGCCGGAGTACAATGTGGCTAGGTTAAAGCATGCCAAATCTCATTACTGTACTTTTTTCCATTCACCTTTTTGATTTGGCCTAAACATAGTATGAACTCACCATTTTTTTGCTGGTAAGAAAGCTCTTGATATGGGAAATTTTACTTAATTTAATTTGTAACCCATTAACATTAGCTTTTAATTACTGATTCATGTATTAAGAAACAAAGACATGAACTGTCTAAACTCCCCTTATTTGTGCTGCACATTGTGCTCTGTCGCTTTAGCCTCCACTGCCCAAACCCTGCCATTTGTGCCCAGTACAAGACTTCAAATCAAGATGTCTCTGCTATGTATTGGGCTGTAGCACAGTTTTATTTAGGTCTGTTCCAGGCAGTGCAGCTGAAAGAAGACTGGATCTGGCATTAAGGTCCTGACAATCTCTCCTCACTCTGAAGAGGTCTAAAGCTCAGAATATGAGGCTATGTGGACCAACGCTCGACTGATAAAGAGAAGGTGTTCTTGTGTAGTCATTTTGTCTCAACAAAGAAAGTTGAAGGTCCACGGGCTGAAAAAATCTTTCCCTGGATTTTGCAGAAAAACTATCCTTTGAGCAAATCATATACATTTTAGACAACCCACCATTTTCTAGAAATCACTCAGGAAAAGACCAAAATTATAAAACATTATTAAGGGTGCAAGTTTTATCTGGAAAACCTCTTACATTTGATTCTGAATCCACTAATAACTACTGTCCAAAATGCAGTATAGTAAATTACTTTTAAAAGTTAAAAACTTTTTGTTATTAAATGTTTATGCTTGAGCAATGTAGTCATTTTCAGATTGTAGGAGATAAAATAATAACATACTGTCCAATATTTATGTATGTTTTGTGCTGAGCTGCTTGACGTAAAAATAACTTGGTTGTGAATTTTTTTTTCAACTGGTGTGAAAGAGATGCTAATGAAATCTTCCCATAGGTGCAACTTTAGTGCAAACTAAGACAGTTGAATTAAAATGTAGGTAAAAACACTGCTATTTGTATTTTTTATTTCCTCTGCTTAATTTAGTGCTTAATGTTATACAGAGATTTTTATCCCTTCAGTGGCTGCAGTTATGCAAACTAATGAGTTAAATTTTATTTTATATTCATCCCAGTCATATATACTAAATGCAAGAAATTAATGTGGTAGCATTTTCCGTCATGATTGTTGGAAGATTGGAAAATCTTTATCAGAAAACAACCTAAAAGTCTCTCCACTTGTTAGCAGAAAAATTCTTTGAGACATTTGATTACAGCAACACCGATGCAAATATGGAACAAATGCAAGTGGATTAACTACTTTAATGACCAGAATGTGACCCTGACTGTAGTAAAAAATTCAAGTACTACCAAAATCCAGGTCTCAAATTTCCTTAATAGTGGGAATGTAACTTCAGACTCGAATCCAATCTTCTTTTTGATTCAACTCCACTTTTAGATATGCAATATGATACGAATGCAAGTCTTGAAAATCTAGCTGGAACCAATATTTTAAATCTTCTTTTTGAAAAATGCAATAGAGTAAGAAGCTCAGTGTATTCTTAGAATGTGTTGATGATAATTTTTTAAGGGAATATGGAGGCAACATGAAGGACAAAAATAAATAGAACGAAGAGTAAAACCGTCACAAGAATTTTATGCGTATAATAAGCACACTTGGGTTGTAAATTACAAGGAGGTGAGGGTTATAACAACTTTCTCATATGAAACTGTTTCAGACTGAAAAGGACCAGTTAGATCAGCAGCTATAATGCTTGTCAAGTGTATTGTACTGGATTCACTAACATGGGAAATTCTTTGTACTTCAACATTTCAGTTCAGTGAGTGAAGGCAATTATAAAGAGATAATATTCAGCTAAATTGGTTTTTTTTCTGACATAAAAAAGGAGGAACATAAGAACCTGAATACTGAAAGTAATTTTTGTGAAAGTACTTAGCAAGAAAAAGAGTTGAAAAGGAAAATAATATACTTTGAAAAGCTGACTTAATTAGATCAAATATTTAATTTATCCTAGGAAAAAATTATGCAGGTAAAAGGGAATAGAGTAAGCTGACACTAAAAATTCGATGAATGCAAAAGCTAATTAATTAAATCCACAGATAAGAGTAAACTATAAGAAGAGGTGTATTTGATGGCTTCAGTAGTAATCTGATGACACTGAAATCAAAAAGGTCATTCACAAAGTAGAAGCAATCATATATTACTAAAGATGAGTAAGAAGATATAGTGCAAGTAGTCATGTGAGGAAAAAGTCAGAAAGGTTAAGGAGAGAAAAGAGTTACAGTTTTCTGAGAATATTAAAACCATAGAGGTTAGAGATGATAATAGAGTACATGCTAAGAAGAAAAGAAAAAGAAGATCTCATTCCATTACCTATCAAGGAGGGAGGGCATTCAAGTAGACTACTCTGAAGAGCTAAAAAATTACAGGAACTTTTTCCCTTTGTTTTCTAGAGAAAATGTTATGACCAGATAATCAACACACACACACACAAATTAGAAAAAGAAAAATAATTGAAAGGAAGGAAAAAACTGATTAAACCCATTTCTAATCAATTATTTAAAGATAAGGATCTGATTTTACTCATAAATCCTGGGGCAAAAAACCCCAAGCTATCTTTGAATTTTTATTCTAAGGTTTTATGGGGATGAGAAAGACCCTTGGAAGAAAGAAAACACTGAGGTAAGGTAAAGACATAATATCTCTCATTAATAAAGGGACTAAAAGGAGTACCTGGGAATCATAGCTCAAACAGTCTAGTTCTGATGTTTGAGATTATAATAGGAAAGTATTTATACATTATTTATATATTTACTTATAGGATAATAAAACACCAAATATCCCAACATATATTTCTTTATAAATGTAGCTGTGAGGACAATCTAATGATTATAATGATAGTTAGCTTCATAGGTAGAAAAGAAATAGCAGGTGTGGCAATCCATTGATTTTGCATAATCCCATTATATTGTTTGAATAAGATTTTTATAAGCAAACAGTGGAGAAATAATGGCTTAAAATTAATCCCCCTAAAAAACACGCTTTTTAAAAAAAAATATTTTCTTGAATAGCACCTGTCAGTGTTTCCAGCTTAATTATAAATATGGCATCGCTAGGATCTTGTCTGGCTACCTGGATTCCCTGGAAATTTCTTGTGTGCTTTAGTTTCTGATAATTCAGGAAATGTGATGTACTAGACTACTTGTAGCAGCAAGTTAAGCACATATTCTATCTGTAAAAAAATATTTTTTCTTCTGTTAAACAGTCCATTTGAAAAAGTAAATCTCAATTTTTTTCTATGATTCGTAGAGAAAAAAAAGAGCAATACTTTTGTTGCACAAAAAATTTTCTTAACTCTTCTAACATTATGTTTTGTAGGACTCAACATCCTCTTAGTTTGAAGATCAAATAATGATTTGGCCTTGGTTAGTTCTTGCTACTAATTCAGAAAGATTTGTATTTTTATTCATATAATTTCTAATTGCTCTAGGATGACAATTTCTTTAGAATGGTTGTGGGAATCAAGCTGATAAATGTACTAATACTGTAGAGAGATCAGAGTTTTTATCTTCCCTTATTGCTCAGTCTTCAGACTCTTCAGATTTGCTGGTAAAATTGCCAGTTATTGTCTGTATATCTGTCCATGAGGGAGGCAACTGTGAATGACAAGGAATTTAATATTGGACCTCATGGGGCTATTTATAAACTGCTGGTATTCTAACACTGCTGAACTCTGAAGGGGCAGTCCTGGGCAAATGATATCAGACATAGTTGCCATTTTCCAGAGTAATACAATGCCATTATTATCAAGTATTCCATACTTGATATTAATTCCATATTCTAATTTTCCATATGTTCCATACTTCCATATATTCCATAATTCCAATATTCCATACTTGATAATCAACTGATTCCATAAAGTGGCATGTGTTATGATATTAAATAGCATTTTCTATAGAACTAAAGGCAAATGCATCCTGAATACTGGCATATCAAATACTACTTTTATGTTCTGTGATTTAATCTGTCTCATAAGAAATCAAAGGCTGTGTTATGTATCAAAACGCAGTCACTATGGAGGGACTTCCTGCTACCCCAAAAAATGATGTGATGTGAGGACCTCCATGTCCTAGCCATTCCCCCTCCTGGCTACTGAAAAATTTACCCTGCACTGGCCACAACCAGGACACATGGTAGCAGAAATGAGGTAATAAAATCACTTCAAAAGGAATCCATATCCAAACAATGGCCTCCTTTGTCACAGCTGGTATTTCTTACAGTCCAGAGATCACGTTCCTTGTTATTCACTTGATTTTGGTGACTTGTTAGTTTGTTTGTTTTCTTCTTTTATTTATTATTTCTTCTAGCCTATATATGTTCCATTGCTTATTGCACAGATTCCCAGATTGAACAGGAAAGGTGGAAAATTATTCCATGTAGTTTAAACTACAATCTGACAACACAAAATTACAGAAAGCTTTGAGGGGTAAAAATATTACTTGCTACATTTCTTATTTTGTCAATATGCTCTAATAAGTTCTAAATTCTCCAAAAGAAATAGCTCTATTCTGCCAGGTTTTTGGATCTCACATACTGCTGACTAGTTTAGCTTCCAGGATGCTTGGGTTTGGTTTGCTCCAGACTTACATGCAGATGGAATTGCACTTCTGTGGAGCTTGTAGGTCCATCAGGCCTGCTGAGTGAGGCATGCTGAGGCATCAGGCATGCTGAGTGAGTTTAGACACTTACATGATTAGGTCATCAATAAACTAAAAGAGATCAGTCCTTTGCATTTAGACAACTGTTATCTGCCTGCATTCTATTTTAGCAGTTTAAATCCTTTCCTTGGTTCTGAATATTAATCCTTATCTGTGCAATCCTGTCAGTCTAACTGGGTTATTTTGCTCTGAATTAATGGAAAAACTAAATCATTGTGCTGCAAATGTACCCTGTTGCATATAGTGAGACCACTGAGAATTTTTTAAATCTTTTGCTATGGAAGAATTATCATAGAAAATTATGAATTAATCTATGTATGGGAAAAAGTCTTGTCAGTTCATCTAATTAATTGTAACATGGTAAAGAAGATGAAAATGTGTTATAGAAAGCTTAAATGTTTTCAACCTCTCTTTTGAAAGATCAGCAACCGCATCTCAATGTGAGAAAACCAATTCAGGGGGACACAAACCCTGAAGAGCTCTCGAATACCTAAAAAGACAGGAAATCAATAAGGCCTGTAATTATTGGCACATAGATTTAATGAAGTGTAAAACTTTGGTGTTACAACAAATTAAAACTCCATTAATGTCCATGGATAATGAAGAACAGAAAATTATTAAGAAAAAAATACAATCTTTTCTCATACACTTAATTCAGATTTATTTTAATGTAAGAAATAGCTGAAGGAGACTTAAAACAGCAATTTAATGGGAATTTAAGACTTGTTATGAAGCAAATCTAAACACTTTTTAATACTTCCTAAATGAATATAGAATTTCAAACTAGCAACAGACTTCACAGAAAAAACTTGGAAATTAATATGAAACCTGTATTACAGACAGGTTAATTGGGTTCATTTCACGAAAGCGTATTCTAATGTGGCAGTGTATGTGGGAAAAGTCAAAGTCCCACAGGCTCAAAACTGGTGGACTCAGCCCGAGGCTGCCACCATCTGAGTCACGCTCCCTTGTCAGGGTGAGCTTTCTGGCTCACCCCCAGTGTCCCTTGCAACGTTGTTGACACGTTTCAGTTTATTGGTTAATTAAGGTATCACTTCATGTTTTGTGTAAGGTTATGTTCTGGAAGCTTCATTGCTGTTCAGTTCTCCATTGGTTCCATGTAAATCCCTGTACCCCAATTGATTACTCTCCCCTGCTTGTGTCCCGATAAATCCCCTGTCGTCCCCCTGCCCGTCGCCTGGTCCCTGAAGCCTTCAGCTCTTTCTGATCCTCACGCCGCCTCTCCTGGACCCCGGACCCTCTCCTGCCTTCCTTGCTGCCTCTCCCCAGGAAATAAAAGAGCTGGAAATCACACCAGAGCCCTTCTCTCTGGCCTTTATCCTCGCTTGTGCCTGCAACATCAGCCTGGGGCTCACTCTCACCCAGAGGAGCCAGCACCAAACGAAGCTGCCGGAGGACACCCTGAGTCTGCTGTGAGCTGCAGCCCCTGGGAAACCAGGGTCACTCCCAGACTAACGCTGAGTGGCCTTGAGCAGGCACCTGGACTTAGCGATATTCTAAATTAGCTAAACTTTTTTTTTTTTTTTTTTGGCAGAAAAAAAGGTCTGAAGCTACTGCCATTGAGCCTGATTCTGACACGTAGAAAAGTCTGACTGATAGCGGTGGGAAGTGCAAAGGTGGTAGTTTACACGTGGATCAGAGAAAGTATTTATTGTCCATGGAGACAGCAAATATTTGACAAATACTTGCAGTAGAATGAATGTCCTACTTGCCTTACTCTATAATTACTGCTGGATAAGTCTTCCATTTATTAAGGGTCTTTCCAAAACCAGCTTCTGACAGAGATAATATTATTTCCTGTGACATGTTACATATATATTTCCTCTGTATTCCAGTAAAATTTTCCTAATTAATTTAGTTTGATGGATTGTAGAACTGAAGCTAATAATTTTGAGTAGAGTATTAGCCACAGTTTATTCTATCTATGCATCTTCTTTATACATGCAATCTGTCTACATGTATAATGACACATAAATATAGTAGACTTTTATTAGATAAAGCACACAGGGTACATTGCAGAAGTAGTTATAGACCTTAGATTATCTAAATACTGTCTAAGAAACAGAATGTCACAATGAAAAAACATACACATTTAATTATCAATTTAAGTAAATTGCAATACTAGGGACACATTAGAATTTGTGTCCAGGTAGAAAATACAAGTTCTTAGGATAAAGTTTGGAAAACCCCTCAGTATTTAAATAATAGCCTATAGAGGTCTTCACATAGGAATCTCACCTCTACATAGTTAATCCATGTCTTCAATTTTGATTCAGAACACTCTTTTTGATTATCATTATGCCATGTGTTGAGAAATGCCCTGCCGGTGATGGCTGCTGTCCATGTGTTTCTCAGTAACTGCCTTCTAACCCCTTGACAGAAGAAACCTGTTTACCCGTTGGCAGCTTGACTTTCTGTCAGGCTTTGAAAAAAACATAAGAAAGCAGCACTTGGGTAGCTTTTTCCCATTACCCATATGAAAAAGGCAGAGAGAGAGGTTAAAAGGATGATGAGCTGAATTTGACTTAAGGCCAGGCTGGAACATGTGTTTGATGGTCATCCCAAGCATATTGAGAAGATGACAGCTAAACGCTGTAATTATAAAGATCATTATTCTTGGAATCTCTTGTTATACACCATGTTTTTTGGCATTTGAAATACCTAAAATAAGTTAAATGCAAAACCAGAAATCACAACCAACAATAAAATGTTTGAGGATATACTGAAAGAAACCATTCTGGGTTGCACTGTCTCAACCAATATCTACTGTGGGGTTTGAAACTACTTGATTCTGACAGAAACCTGAGGGGCAATAGAGCTGGGAGAGAAGACATGCTTCAAGAGTGAATCACTGCTGATCACAACAAAAATTTATTCCTGTGGAAAACCTACCTTTTTCTTCCAAAGCATATGCTTTATTGATGGAAATTGCCTAACCAAAGGCAAGTAAATCCCAAAGTTACACTGTGTGATTCCTATCAAGTCAGATTTACAACAAGAATAGACTCCTCTTCTGAGCTTGTTTAGGTGGAAAATTCACATTAAATGTAAGTCTACAACTTTCCTGAAGTTTTTCCTCCAGAACCAACATTGGATGTCTCTATATATCCTGTCCTATAGTAGACCTTACAATATAACTTACATTGATTTCATAGTATAGAAATAGCAAAAGAAAATTTGGAGTAGTACTTGTTGTTGTTATATTTAATCATTCCTAATACACACTCTATGGCAAACCATAACTCAAGGAAAATGTGAAGTCTTAAATGGCTGATGCAGTCTTGGGCAGTGATTACCTATTATCTAGAAACAATAAAATAGGATAGACTTTCAGCTACTTGGAAAACTGTTTCCCCATAGCCAATGCATGACAGATATTAGGAAAACAAAGATTTAATTTTATGTTAACATGAAACAATTTATTCCTGAAGTTTTACTGGAGAAAGGGAGGACTTTCCTTATGTTACACAATCTATCTTTACCTTTTTAATTCAGAAACTCCAGATTACTTCAGGGAATGTCAGTTGATAAAAAAAGTAAGAATTCAGAACAATCAATAATATTGATATCTAGGTAGAAGTATAAAATTAGAATAGAGCTGTGTCTGATCAATAACTGAGTGGATGAACCTAAACAAATTATCTTGTCTAAAACATAAGGAGGTAGTTTCACAAGGTGTCTGACCATAGACACAGCCTGACAGTTCAGTTGCCAGACAGAAAAAGTTCTGACAACACCACAAAGGGTTATTTTCTGCAGGAAAGATAAAAACATTTCAAGTCCTAGCTTAGTTTTTCACATATCATATTATTTCGCCTACTATTCCTGCTTTTAACTTTCTTTCTCAATAATCATGAAAACTAAATATTCCTAGTAGTTTTCCAAAAAAAAAAGGGGGTGCTTTTTATTGATCTGATCCTCAAAGATATTATAATTTCAAAATATACCAGGGAATATGTCCTGGTTATTTATCTGCCATTAATCAAATACAATTTTATTAAAGAACACAAAATTATAGAGCAAGTCAGTGTGGAAACCAAGAGAGTTTTAGAAGACTGAAAACAGATGTATTGATCTTCTTCACCAGCAGTTTTGTATGTTTTCTTTCTCCTTTATTTTGTCTTCATTGTGTTTGAGACATTTGCTTCCATCTGGGCTCATGAAGAAACACATTCATTTCATAGCACATACAGATGTATTTTTAATTGATTTAAAAACAGCCACCAGCACTTATTAGCCGTCCATTACTTTAGTTGCCTCTTATGTAAAACATTTATTGCTGTTTTCCTTTTTAATACACCAATCATAAAAGGAGGACTTGTTTTTTTTATTTCCAATAAGACTTCTTGTTAAGTCTTAAGACTTAAGAGGACTTGTTTTTTGTTCCAAGTCTGCCTGAAAGCTTCATCACTATGTCTTTCTAAGTCTCATAATTTTTATAGTTGTTCAACTTTTACTACATGCTGTCCTGGGTGCAGGTGCCCTGGGCACTGGCACTGATAGTGGAAGCTGTGGGGGCCCCTGTGAGGAGACAGCTGAGGTGGTGGTTCCTCAGGAAAATGTATTTAAATTGGGAAAAAACACCACTGAGCAGAGCGAATTAAAAAAAAAAAAAACTAGGAAACAGGAAATGGAACAAGAGGAAACTTGTTCTCTGGTCAGAAAAGGAGATCCTCTGGATGTTGGAGCAGAGGAAAATTGTGACCAGAAATTAGCATCAGAGGAGAGCTGTTAGGGACTGACCACAACCCCCATTCCATATACCCCTGCAACTCTTGGGGTAGGATGTGTTGGAGTTGGAAGTGACAGAGTGAAATTGAGTGCTGAGACCATGAAAGAGGGAGGAAAGTGACGTTTTGGTGAGTTTGCTCCTGTTTCTCACTACCAAAATGTTTTTTAATTGGCCATAAATTTAATTATTTTTCCCCAAACAGAGTCCATTGTCATGAAGGTATTTGGTAAGTTGTCTTCCTGTCTTAATCCATCAACTTTTTCATTGTACTTTGTCCCAATGTGCCACAGGAAAAGAACGGGTGAGTGGCCGGATGGGCATTTGGCTGTTAGCCCAGATTAACCCACTGCATACATTTACCTCTTTCCTAAAATTCTTCTTGGGCTATCCCTTGCCTACCCTTCTCAGTCTATCTCTAAGGTTTATTTTCCTTCGGATATTGCATTCTCTTTATTTATACAGATAATGACTGTATATTTGTGGGGTTTTTTTAAGCTCTACAGGAATCTGTTGCTGCACTTTTTGCTTGAACTGATAAAAATTAGTGTTTCAAATTTCTTCATTATGGGTGTAGTCATCTTGTGATTGATCTGATACAAAATTACCAGCAAATGGTGCAGAAAGAGGTTCATATGTAACAGAATAATACCTACATAACAAACATGTCCAAAAGCAGTCTACCAGAAATACATGGAATTACTAAGGAAATTATTCTGTTGACTTGAAATGAACTGTTAAATTTAAACCCTGGTAAAATTAATATTTTAATTACCTCACAGTTCTGTACACAGAAGTTTCTATAGCCCCTGGACCAACTTTGTGATCTTCAAGAAGTCTGTTTCAGTCCCAAATCCTGAATTGTCTGATCTGAGTTTTTCGGAGTACCCTTGTCTGGGAAACTTCTTGCAGACTCTTTTATTTCTCAGAACAAAAGCAAGATACCTGGATGACATCTACTCAGACAACAATCACAAAACGGCCCTACATTACACAAGCATTTTAATGTTGTTCTGGCATAGGAGATTTCATTAACTCTCCAATGAGATTAGAGTATGTTTAACAAACGTGACAACTGATTTTAGGTGGAAATAACACTGAACCATTGTAGGGTCTGTTTGGAGACAGCCTGTAAATATACAGTTATTTTCACACTGATGTTCACACGTCCACAGGTATAAGTAGTAACTTTCTATTGTTTGTTTTGCAACAACTGCTGATTTGAACCATATTGTTTTGAGATCCTGACTGGGAGAAAGAGATGAAGTCCAGTTCGATTGCATGTTTTGCTAGCACACAACAAGAGAAATAGGTCAGATGGTGAGGATTTCAATTGAATATATTCCCAGATATTGAGGTCAAGAGAAGTTTTATCTGAAAAATGTAAATGGGATTAGGTTCCTAAAAGAATTTTTTATACAGGTTTTCAAATTATGAAGCTTAATAGGTGCACCATAATAAATTTTCATTGTAAAGTATATAATTCTAAATAGGATTTTCTTTTCTTTCGGAGTTTAGTCTGTGGTTTAGTACCTGTCAAATTCTGACTGCTTCTGAAATGCCATGCTGTTGACTTGCCTTTCCCCAGATACAAAATATGCTAATCTTGACCTATTGCTAGTTAGTTTTGTTTCTTCCCATTACTCAGTTTTAACTTTTCTACATAACTCCTGTACAATTGCACACTCCCCTATTACAACATTAAAAAGGAAGTATGTAAGCAAATACTGTTCCACATCTGCATTAATAAAAATTTCTCATTTTTTCTTTTTCTTGATGATAACATATCTTTCCCTTTCTTTTTCTTTATTCATATAAAAATGAAATCAGAGGAAAAAGAGGCTTCTTCCCCTGTCAGATTATCATTAACATCAATGACATAAGTGAAAGTTCATTACACAACCAGTGGCAACATTTCATGACATTCCTGGGAGTGGATTACAACTACCTCTCCACAGCCTTTTGGATACAATTCATAATCAACTACACTTGTCTTATTTTCTGTTATGAAACCTCCACAGCACAGATAGAAATATAGAAAAAGTAACTTGAATTCTTTCAGATATCAAGAAAATAAATAAATTAAGGAAGTAAATATGCTCATTTCAGATACATTTTTTATTATTTTCCTAAGAGTATTCAAGTGAATTTGTAACAGGATTGTCTCTGCTGTGGCAAATATTGTACTTCAGTAAAGGCTCCCTTTATATTCACAGACTACCTTAAAACAATTGAACAGAAAATTGCAACAATAACAGAAGACTCTGATTTATATTTATTTTGAAGCACACCTGTAAGGCACTTCTTTCTTCCATAACATTTACTAGATTGTTAAAGCACTAAAACTACCAGAAAAAAAACCCTGTCTTCTGATACAAACAGGCAGTGTTGTAGCAGGTGATGACTATTCATGCTTTTTTACCATTTCATTGTATAGCAGATCCAGGGTGACTTTAGGAACAAATAAGCAAATTTAATTCTGCACGTACAGACCTAGTATCAAAAAACTGAGATGGGACTAAAAGCCAAATCAAGCACATAAATTCAAGTCAGAGATTTGACTCATGACAATTGAAATGGAAACCATTAGCAAGTTAGTAAAGATAGTGGTTTTCATTGAATGCAAATTTCATGTAAAAACAGATGATACTGCTTTTAATCCAGCCTTTTGATAACATTGAAAAATTTTATCTATAAATGCGAATAAAATAGGATACGGATATTATTTTTGAATTGTAAATTTCAAGAAAGCAAAAATGAAAGCATTACATTCCTTACATTGTTTCAAAGCAATATTTTACAAAAGAATACACCATGTATGTTTGGCAATGGACAAATTTGGTGTCAGAGTGGAAAAAGGTGATCATGTTCAACAACTTTGAATCATCTCCTCTCCATTTTAACATTCTCTGACATCATTTAGTAAAATATTTATTCAATTTTACTTGCAATATAGTCATATACAGATATACATTTAGTAAATGATTTCTCAATAAATTGTTTTGCTAATCAGACTAGTATATAACTGTATAATTATTTTACAGAACTCCAAGTACAATGAGCATACTAAAACTTGTATAAAAAAGATTCAAAATTCTTCCGGTTTTTAATCTATTTACCAATGTTACTTTATCAATCTGTGTCAGAATTAACCCACTTTAAGTAGTAAATTTTCCAAGGAGTAGACAAACAATGACTAGCTTGGTTTTTTTTAGGAAATTGTCATCATAAAGGTCCATTCCCCATTCTGTGCATGTGCTGCACTGCCAGAACGGCTAGTGGGAATTATTCACATTCAGACCAGAAGAATATTCCCTAAAAGATTCTAGCCTTCTTTTATGGAAGTACATGAAAAAGATTTGACTTTTACCATTTTTTTTAAACGTTCCCAGAACTACAGTACTCACACTAATAACCTACTAGCACCTAAAAACCCAAAAAAACTCCACAGACAAATGAAAAAAAAAATGTCTATTGAATACTTACGTAATTATCACTGAATGGCAATGCTGGGTACCTGAAGCTAACTTTGTATTTTGCCATTCATTTTGTGTGCTTTTAGTTTTTTTTTAAATATTCATTGCTATAAAAAAATTCAAACACAAAGAAAGCTGTAACTTCTATTGAGATTTTTTGTCATGTCTCAGAATACACATTACTCCATGAATAAAAAAAACATTTATAATAAACAAAATGCATTTTGTAGTCATTGTAATATTTTTTTTAACTTTCACAGGTAGTTGCATTTCCCCTCAATTTATGTCAGTGTTTCATGGTCTCAGGTGTAGTGAAATAAAAAGGATGTTCTGGAAATTCTGGAGGTATATATTTTGATCATGAAAACATAACTTGTTTTAAAGTAATTGCTATTTGAATGGCAACCAGCTCCAATTTCAGGCAAAATTTTTATACAGATATTTGAGAGCACTTTTAAAAAAAAATGTATATAAATTATTATTGTATAGCTGTTTGCATTCATGTAATTTATTGCAATTTTTAAATAAGATTTTACTAAAATCTAGTCCTGCTTACTTCTAATACACTGTTCAGCACTTAGTTTTGTTGGTTTTATTCAAATCCTGGCTATCTAAATCATTCCTAAAACCCCTCAACTTCACAAACTTGGTAGAATTAATCAGCATTTAAGAGGCTAATAGAGTTAATAGAGTTGAGTTAATAGAGTTTACAGATTTAATCAAGGTAGGGGTAAAATTTGTTCAAATGTTGATGTTATGTGCTTTCATGACCATTTTGTGATCCCAGCCTATGTGTATCTTTCCCAGTAGTTTTCAGGTATCGGCCTCTTTTCACTATTCCAGTAACACTGGAATTCCAGGAAATTCCACAGGAATTCCACAGGAAAAACAGATTACTTTGGGATGTTATCTGACCACATAAAGGAAAATGAATTTTTACACCACTTGAAATAGAATATAAAATTAACTGTCTCATGACACATAATTTCCTGTGGCAGACAGGTTTCCAATTACAAATATAGATAGGTGTCATAAATATAAGTTATGTTCCATCTAACAGGAAAAAAAGATGGCTAATCATAGGTAAAAATTATATTTGGAGAACTAAAATATTTATTACGGTATTGATCAAACTTCTTCATAACTTGAAGTTATTCTGGTATAAAAAATGTACTGGATTTAGCTCCTAGTCCACTTGCCTAAATTAAGTGCAGGAAAATGCCCTTAGGGAGTGCTTAGGCTTCCTAGAATGCAGAGGGATCTCTCTGGGGCTATAAAGAGGATATTGAACATTTTTCATGACATGCTACTTCGGGTAGTTTCTGGTACAAATGCCAGAGGTGGAGAAAGTCAAGGTCTCAGCAGCCCTTCAAATGGTGTAAATTAGAAACCATCTCAGCACTGGATCAAGCTGAAGAGTTGGAAAAGTCAGAAAAGCTGAAAGTTCTCTTTACTGTTATCTCTGGCTTTGTATTTGAGTAGCACCAAGAATGTCTTTAGCACTGAGCAAAAATTGGGGCATGTCTTCAGAGGTTATTTAATGTTTTTATTAATTAATAGGTTAAAAGCATTCCTATCCTGGCCATAGCAGTTTAGGTTAGAAATCATTAATGCTATGAACAAATGACCTTTACTGTAAGGGTTAAACTGCAATCCAATACTTTGGTGGTTTCTGATACCAGAGTCTGGGCCAATATTGTAAGATTTTGCTACATGATCGTATCCAGCTTCTACATGAAATAATGAATTCTAATCCACAGTGATTACATATATATATATATGTATGTATGTATGTATGTATATGTACATATATATGTATAAAAATATGATATTATTAAAATAAGATTTGTATTTATGTTGTGCCATGTAATCCCTTTGCCCCCTTTGCCCACTAAAAAATTCTGTTAAGCATTTCATGTCCCATAATAAAACTTCCCATAATTGTCTGCTATAGTTTCCAAAGTCCTTTAGGAATGATGTCAAAGGGCATTACCCTTTGATTGATATTGCTAGAAAAATATTGCTCCTTTTGGACTGTATTTAGTGATTCAGGTCACTAGTCTGAACCATACTCAGTGGATTTATCAAGTACACAAAACCTTGCTTCAAAGAGAGCACAAAAATGTGAGCTTTTTTTTTTGGAAGGAAAATGTGAATCCATCTCAGGCACTTATTTGTCATACCTGTACAGGTCTATATGAAAACAAAGTAAACCTACAATAATAAATTCAAAACTGTTTTATTTATCTGTACTCATAAGTGTTCTATAAAGGAAAGAAGCAAATAATGCACTCAGGGGCACATGAAGAAGACATCACAAAAAAAAAAAAAGATTCACTTCAGATTTTTCATTAATTAAGTTTTACTGAGGTTCTACAGCTGAACAAATAAAATTGTAATAGCAATAGCAAATGCCATTATTATTATGAGTGAAGAGTTATCAAGATACTTATAAATATGAAAATCAACAACACATAGTTGCAAAATTGGCTATTTCTTTCTTAAATAGTAAAACTCAGAGGTTGCTTTCTGAAAAACATTGTGCCATAATTGAAATTACTGCCATTTTGTTTCTTACATTTTCAAGAATTAGCTAGTTTTAAATAATTCTGAGGCAGGTCTTTCCAAGAAATATCTGATTTTACATTTATGAAAATTAAAGAACTATTTCTTTGTATGTAAATGCTGTTAAAACAGTTAAATGAAAGACAATTCAAATTATTTTTTTCTCTCTTGGGTTTTAAAGATGATTGATACTGCCATATGACAGATTACATTTTTAGCATCGCAGAATACAGACATCAGACAACACTGAATGCTTGTGTCATAGCTCAGTCAGCTCCCATATGATGTAAATCAATACTGAAAACACTAAACCTACATGTATCTACAACAGCTAAAGATAAGGCCTTTATATTCACCAGGATGTTCACTTCATTTTCCAAGCACTGCTGCCTTTAAGTCAAGTAAAGGAATTCTATACAAATTCATGTAATAAAAGTAAAAAGTGTACTCCAAAAAGCTCACAACACTGAGATTCTGCTTGCAGATTAAGGTGTCTGCATGTATATATTCACATGTGAAGTAGAGATCAGCTCATTTGCACATTAGTTATCTGTTGTCAACTGAAATTCTGTCACGTACCTTTCCATCTGCCATGCCATTGGGTTTCTGCTCTTCTACAGGTTCTGTTCTATATTTGCATCCAGGAGGACATTGCAGATAACGTAGAGCACCTGAAATGACACAAGGTGCCTTCTTGAAGGGAAGCTACCCACATGATTTTCAGTGTAGTCAGTTGAGATTAAGGGGCAGTTCAAGCAGTAACAGGTCAGCAGTTCAGTACAGAAAAATAGAAATTTAAGGAGATAATCCAGAGTATTACAATTTGGTGCCATTTTCGACCCTTTGGGACAACTGAATCATGCTTATGTGGCTAAAAAAAAAATAACATAAAAACTACAGTCTGTCATCCTTGTGAAATGAAGAATTAATTGAAGCCCAAAAACATATCTAAAAGTGTTTACAATGACAATGGATACATCTGAGAAATTCAATCCTGTGTTTGGGTAACTGATCAGCTAAACAGCTTTTGAGACTTTATTTGCAACATTGACAATATTGACTAGATAACTAGATACCCATCCTAATCTGTGTACTAAATCCTACCCTGAGTGATGATAGTAATTCAGGCATAATTTTTCCTAACACTTTTCAACTGCTATAAATTATTTTTATTCTGGATAATATGCAAACCTCTAAACACAGTTCTCTGATTATTGCAGCTTTTTGATGATGTACATGATCTGTATGGGATGGGACCTCAGCTTATCTGTACTGGCAGTACTTTGCTTATACTCAACTCCAGGTTTTAATTCTAAACTGAAGGGCAGGGATACTTGAGTAGGCAGTTCGTGTGATCTTTTTTATTTGATAATAACAAAATATTTTGAATACCCAGAAAATCAGCTATTTCCATGGCTTAAAACAGAAACATATATGTAAAAAGGATTTAAAGCATAAAGACCTTTTAGATCTGTTTCAGAAAGTGTACCATTGTGATGTGGCAAGCTATCATCCCTCTGTAATGCAGAATCAGTGTATTTAATATTTCTCCTAAAGAGATCATGTTCATCTTTCTATAGCTGAGCTATGGCTTGATAGCTGCTAACAACTAGCAAACACAAAGTTAAATATTCTTGTTAAATATTCTTGTTAAAGATAATATGTTTCATTTAAGTAAGTAGTCTGTGGTTTTGCCATGTGGAAGACCAATACATAACTGTATGCAGAATAATACATCTGTTTGCCAATGTAGTTAATCCATTCATAGATGGCTAAAAAGCATGAGTGTGGGGAATCACTGGGTAGTCGTTCATCTTCATAGTTATGAACTTTAAAAGCATTGAAGAAATACTGCATAAGACAACTCAAATGTCAGCTTATATTAAATGAGAAGTCTAGGCTGGAATTTTTCTGACAAAGCCAAGTTTCACTAAAAAATAGTGTTTCATTAAGCTCCAGAACATTTTGTCTAAACCTTCTACAGAATGTAAGGCAGTATTTTGAGATTTTTCGTAGGCTACTTAGAAAACTGTCTTATAGTAAGGGGTACTGGAGGATGTCTGTTGATAGCAAAGGAGTTTTTTGCATCCAGCACAGAAGTGAGCACCTTCAACACACCACAGCTCTTCTATGGAAAAAACCTTCTCACAGTCAAATGGCTAATAGCAGCAAGCCAGCTTCTGAGGTGTAATGAAATTAGTCAAAAAGATCTAAGAAAATGCTAATGGAAATTTGGAAGAAAAACTTGTAAGTAGTTTTAACCCACTTTGGACCCTCCATATCCCCAAATATGTCTTATATATCAAACCCCATGTTTTTCAGCTTACCTAAATGCAATAAATATTAATTTGAAATTTCAGAAATGTATATTTGGATTAAAAAAAAAAAACAACAGTGAACAAAACACCAAATCTCCTTTTATTATAACATTACAAGTATCCCCCTTTCCTTTAACCAACAATGTACCTGAAGACAATAGTGTTCATAGATGTTAAGACCAAGTTGCCAAAAGCAAAATAAATTTTGTAGTGGAAATCTTATATGCATTAACAATTGTTGACACAACTTGCGGTATTTAAATGTGTAACTGGATGACTGAACCTGAAAATCAACTCTCTCTACAGTTGCAACAAATACAATCATCTGGTTTGCAATTATGTGTCCGCCCTGTTGATTTTAGAAATGACTGCAGGTGCAAAATTGGAGCCTGGGTTATGTCTCCTTTTAAAGCTTAGTCCTTAATGTACTTTGAGTTTTAATATGAATTTGCAGCATATATTGTAATTGTTTCTCTAGAGCTCATAACTATGATTTGAATATATAATATCCATAGCACAACTTGTGTGCTACAGCTCCAGAATACCAATTATAGTTTAAAATGCCTATTGATTGGAAAGCAGTAATTTGCGTGCGACGTGCAGAAGCCACTGAAATGTTTCAGCACTGTTTTCACATTATAAACCTTAGTAGTTCATACTATACATCATGCCTACTAAAGTTAACTTTAAAGAATATTACAGAAAAACAGAAAAATGCATCCTAAAACTCTTTTGCAGACATAGCATGTCTTTCAAATATAGGTTCCCTTCCTCTTTACTGTTTTCATCAAGTTTTCTTCCATAATCCATCACATTCTTATAAACTACATCTTTACCAAGCCACATTTAAACCATGTGATGTTACAGTACTACCAATTCCTTACCAGTTTCTTGACTACCAGATCCTAAGCGGCCCTAAAATTATTTCTTGATAAACAGAGAAAATACCTGACACTACAGTTGTTAATAAGACAGGTAAAAATGAACTAGTTCCGGCATAAAGAATAGATCTCCATTTGGGGAAAAAGTGCTGCAAGTCTAATGACTGAGTTGTTGCAGATTTGCAAAGGGAGCAGAATATTTTTCAGGCTTGCACTGAAGATTAGCTGGTTTTTCGTAAGGAACTGTTACTTTTGGAGTTTGTAATGTGCCTCTTCAAGAGCTATCATGGCACTATCAAGTTTACTTACAATTTAACTCTCAAGGGATTAATTTCCTAGACATAAAGTTTAGTTCTAGTGGGTAAGTGTTATAGTCTGCTTGGAAAATCAGTCAAACTGTGGTTGTAATGAAAAAAAAAATCAATGAAGAATATTTTGAGAAACAAAAACCAACCCACTATGATGAACCAAATGGGTACACAGTTCTTTAATGAATGGCAAATTAAACTTTTCATTTTATTTTGACAGCTATATTGATGGAAAAATCTTTAATCCAATATAAAGCAGGGTGGATTAGGTATGCAAATGTGTATTTCCATTACACTTATGGCCATGTCTGCTACACAGTTGCAGAGCAAAAATAACTTCATGATATATTAGTAGACTTATAAGACTTCTAGAAAACACTGGGTCTCTCTGGCTGCTTAATAACATAACAACCTTAAGGTTAACTTTTGAAAGACAGTTTTGTAGACAGACATCCATTAAATTTTTTAAATTACAACCTTGGATATTTTCTGGGGTATCCATTTGTTCCATTACTGTCTAAATAATTTGAAAACATGTATGGTTCTCCAGCAATCTAAATTATCTGAAAGTTGAAGTACTTCTTGCCAAATACAACCCAAATTTAACCAAAACCTCTATAGTTGCTTACTGTATAAATATCAGTAAAGAGTACAGTATGCAAACTAAGTATATAAATTGTCATTAAACTGTAGAAAAGCAGGAAAAATATCAAGGGAGGGAAGTTGTTTAAAATAAAATAGAAAAATGGGGATTTCTCAAATCCTGTTAATAATTATCACCATATGCTGACTATAAGTAGACTTATCTCGGGAAAATTGGGAGCCCTTCAATATCAGATGTCACAGCATGAATTCTGGGTGTTTGGTCACTGAATTCTGTTACTCAGCATTTGTCTTCAAATGTCTCTGAGGTTGATATTTCTTTCCATCAACATAACATGCAGCTATAGCTAGTCAAGCTATGCAAACCTCCTGAGAGACACCATGTCGCAGTAACAACACGAACAAAGGAGACAAGAGACACCTGTTAGGAGAGTAAGAAGCAACAGCTGGGCGAGACCCGCCCTGTTTATTTTATATGCATTTTAGAAATCACTGTCCATTGGAGAAAGGAGCTTGTAGTCCCTCAATCGCAGTGGTCAAGGGAAATGTCCATCAAACTTCTGTGCCCAGAAGAAAGGAATGTAAACAATAAGATACCTTTTACATAGAAGTATGTGAGAAACTAGCTACAAAAGAATGATAACATCCAGAACTGCAAAAGTCAGGGCAACAACACCAAGCATTCTGCAGAAAAGTACTGAGTTTTATAAAAGTTTGGTTCACTTTTTATCACTGTCTGTTGTTGTCAGGGATCATTGAGACTACAGATATGAGACAAGCAAAGAAAACTATTTCTTGCACAGCCTCCAGGACACGGCTGAAGGACATTATAGCACTGGTCACCACATTCCAGCCTGTGTCTTGCAAACGTACATCAAGTGGCCTGTGTTTCACAGCTGAGAGAAGGAACAGGCTAGACTTGGATCTCAGCTCTGTGTTGCAATAGTCTCTGAAGACAGGCTCACAAGGGACGTCAGAAAGTGACAATGCCATTACAAAATATCTCTTGGGGTAATTCATTTTTTATTTCAATTTTCAGTTCAGTGAGTGTTTCAAATTTCTTCCAGTTGCCAAGAAATACCTTTTCAACTGCTGTGTAAGACCCCGGTTCATTTTATTGGTGAAAAAAATGAGTAAGTGTATGTTGATTCAATTGTGTCTTACAACGAAAAGAGTCTAGGAGACCAAATGAACTTTTTTCATGGTTGCAAATTTTAACATGGTAACATAGCTACAGTGCATTTATAGCTACCTGTTCAATCTTTACTTTTGTTTTTGTCTTTTTTTTTTGCATTGATAAAGCTATATATGATTATATAAGACAATTAATTTACTACTTAAACAAAAGCCATTAAAAATTTTTAAGACATTGGTATTGTCATTACATTTTTATGTGCACACACACACACAAAACCTCAGCTCTCTGCATCTTTGTGTTTCTTTTCTTGCTTAGTTTTGGAAATCAAAAATCAGGTACAAATAGACAACATTTTTTTAAAGTGGGTCAACAAGTGTGTTGCTATGGGAAACTGAAATACTAAAAAATCTCTCTATTGTTACTGCTTGAGGAAAATATTAGTTGTTTTTTGTGTGCCTCCCATGAGGCTCTCTCCTGAAGTGAGCTACCTTAAATTACATTATATTTTTCAAGACTATATACCTGATGGGATATAAATATGTATCATTTATTTCTATAGAAAGAAAAGTATTTACAAAGTGGAGGATTACTCTTTGAAAAATAATAATTTTGAAAAGCAGTTCGGTTATTACTAGCTATAAATTAAAATTACATTGGAAATATATTTGGGTATTTGTCTTCTCTATTAAAATTATTTATCTTTTACATAATGGCTTGTAGCAATATGGGGTTAGAAGGTGCATTACCTTAAATGACAACAACCATATTTTTAGGCAGTAGAAGTGACATAGAAGAGCCCTTAAAAAGTGCTTATTGGCTTCCTTTTTCTTCCCACACATCATGCCCAGGATGGAGAGCCCAGCACAGTGGAAAAAGGGAGGAAGGATAATTGCAAGAATAATGGTATCAATAAGCATGATAGTTTATTACACTGTTTTTAAAATATTGTTTTGTAGAGCCTAAACCATATATTCCAACACTTAATAAAGTGAAGGCATCAGGCTTTTAATTATCTATTTTGCTATTTTTCCCAATCTTTTGAGGCTTAAGAAGGAATTTAAATTTAGTTTCAAATTACTAACAATATTATAGATGTACTTTTTTATGTCCTTATACAAGTTATAAATGACAGTAGAAAACTGCCTATTGATCTGTTAAGCCTCAGCGAAGTTATCTGCTAACAAATTTGCTTTACACATATTCTCTCTGGATGCATTCTGAACTAGATTCTTGCTAGAACATGAGTACTTTGAGTTTAGACTTTTATAGGCATATGTCTCTCTACAACGACCTGCCTTCAGGCATGTTAGTAAAATCTTTTGCCTGGAAGGCTGTCATATTGACTACTCCTGCTGGGAATGGCAAAGTAGGAACTTTTATATCATTCATGGACAAGCTGTTCTGGTCATGTGCCTGAAGGTTTAAGCTATCTGCAAAATACCTCTGTATCAACTTCTCTGGGAAGTTTTTTTAGAGTCAAATTACATTTCCTTGTACGTAGGTTCAGAGTTCTCTCCAACATGTCTGAATTGATCCTTTGTATTAGAAACTTTGACTGCCTTCCAAAAATAGTAAAACTTTAAGGCTCCCTTAACATTTAATGAGAAAACACTAAATACAAGTTTGGGGGGAATTAATCAGAGTGCAGTCAATGAATACAAGTATTCATAGTACATAAAATGTATCAAGGTTTTTGTTAAGACAATACAGTTGGATCACTGTCTTCTCTTCCCACTTGTACTGTTTAGAGAAAAAGTCAGCAAGTCACTTTGGGAACATATGTTTTCATTTTGAATGATCCATTAGACTACCATGAAACACTAATCTTGCTTTCCGCCTCATCACCCTTGCTGGCCCCCACCCTGCATTTCAGCATGTATGAACTACACATTTTAGGTGTAACCCCCGAGGGTTACAGCCATATGAAGACTTGGGGTCATTATAATTAGTTATTGTATCTTTTTTTTTTAAATGAGAAAAATAATTCTAATTATGTTTTTCATAAAGAAGGCTATTATTTGATGCATAAGCAGTCTTACTTTTTTTCAGACACATGGGCCAGGAAAAATGATGTGACCATGATGCTAGACTTTTGCTCTAATTAGGGTTTATGAAGTCAAAGAAAGCAGATAAGAGGTGTTGAAAATGTAGAAATTTCCCGTCAGACACAGAGGAAATCTATTGAAATCTATTGCATTTCAGCTGCATTAATGAAAGCAGCAATAGGTGCAGACCCCAAGTCATTTTGCCATGTAGTCATGATTCATCCTTTGACAAAAGAAAATCAGAAAGGTGCTGAGTATTAGAAATATTAATGTTTGTTAGAAAAGTGTAATAAAGGTCTCTTCTTCTAAAGCATCACCAGGCTTTTATGTCATTATTCATGAGTGACTAACCCATTCAGAGAAGGGTAGCTCTGATACCCAAGGAAGCAATGATAAGCAGCAGAAGAGAAGGGTGTAAGGAAAGGAGTTTTTCATAGGACTCAAATACAAGGACTGTGTGCAATATATGAGTTGTACAGAAATGAAAATGAATTTTTTTCATGAATGTTAAGAGTAGCACATCATTTGGAAAGAGAAGTAGGTCAAACCTGTACAATGGTTGAAATATCTGAGGATAAGGGATTAGAACAGGAAAGAAAAGTAGAAATAGACCAGAAAAGAGCAGACCAGACTAGAACTTAGTAGCAAGCAAAATAACATAAAGACATTCTTATATTTTGAGCTATTTTGATGGCACTTACTATTTAAGCTTTCAACCATATTACATTATTTACATAATATTTGACAGTGTTTTAGAAGGATATTACAGTAGAATACATGAGCATAAATAATGTTAGCATAAAAGAAATTGTTAAAAAAAGTGTGCTTCATGATTTTTTAGCCAGTTTTCGGTTGAAAAGTATTTGATAATTACCCTGAAAATCACCAAAAATGTTCCAAAAAATCACAGTCCCTTTTCACTACTGTGAAATGGCTGGGAAATCATGTTGAAATATGCATGTAATTGTGTATCAGTTATTGCTTGTCCTCCTTCTCATGCTATCAGATGGGACATAATTTTTATTATAAATAATTTTAGGTTAAAAAGTAAAAATGAAATCAAGCAAGCAAGCCCTGAAAATGAAATTAAACTAAACAAACCAAAACAAACACACTTGCTTTTAACCGTCATTTCTTAGAAAATATCTAGGAATAAAAGTCACACTTAGCTACATGAAATAACCATTATTACATTTTTTAAAATTTAACTCTCAACCTAAGGTAATTTAAAGTTATCTGGAATCTATTTATTTGTATTCTTATAGCTGTTATCAGATCAAACTGGTAATATGAATAATACTTAAAACCCACAGTTTATAGTGAGCCTCTTTTTCTGATTAATAAGAATTATTTTTTTACATTTTATTAAAAACATTAAAATATATCTTTTCCTTCAGCATACTGTCAAAGGACAAGGAAAGTTACTACAAATATACATAATGCTAAAGTTTGCACATTTTGTCAGATTCATATTCATACAAGGAAGAAATATGCTTGCACGTGTTTCAAAAATGTCACTTTCCAACTAGCTAATACTGAAAGTTAAACCATTATATGAAAGACAGGAGAACATTTTAATAAACATTATGCAAAACTGTCTAATGTTATTCATGTGAGCTTTTAGATGTATTTTCTTCAGTCATTTTTCACTCTTTTTTTAAGCTTGTTTTCCCCTACACATTAAACTGATAGTTTATCAGAAAGTAAAGTTTAAAGTTGAAGGTACAAATATATAAGGATGCAATGTGTAGACCATCTGTAAGGGTAAAATTAGATATGAAACATTGCTGGTCATCAGGAAAATGTATTGCCAGTACAGGGTGTAACATATTCATTGTGTAATGTGATGCTTAATGGAATTACCAGTTTATTAGTCAAGGAAGGAATTACATAGCAGAACATTCAGTACAGGGTTCATATACACAACTAAATAGCTGCCTGTCCCATCTAGTTCGAGAATGCACAAATGTAGGGAATGAATACTAAAGCCAACTTCAATAGGAAAGTTTTTTAATAGGAAAAAGGAAATTTAGATTCAGTGCTGAAAACTTCTCTGGTTTTAAAAATTTAAGCTCCAATCAAGAAATAGAGGTCTTTACAGCATGACACAAATCTATTAAAATCGCTGAAATCCTTCATGTACGGCCATTAGAACTGCATTCTACCATCAGATATAAAACAAAATCAGTGGTAAAAAATACATTTGTTTCACTGTTGGGTTTTGTTGTTGTTGTTGTTTAGTACAGGTGATGGAGGTAGAAACAGGTATTATGGTGGAAAAGGTATTTGAGGCATAGGACTATGTGGAAGGTCTGTTGACAAGATGCTTAGGTGATGTGCTGAATAAGTGCAAGCTTTTTGCACATTGTCTTCATTTGCTGTTGGATTCCACCTCAGCCACTGCACATTTAAATGTTGCCTGTTTTTGTTTCTATAATGTGTAAATTTCTACAGAGACAGCTATGAGATCATGTTTTAAATCAAGAGTGAAAAAAAAAATTGTATGCTGTAAGAAAGGAAAAATTTATTTTGTTTTAAGGAGGAAAATATTAATAACATAGGAAGTATTTTGGTATATATTTGTGGTTACATAGTGAAAGATTTTTCTTTGTATCTAGAAGCCTTACATTTTCTTTGGACTGATTAAGCTGCTATGTTAGTTGTTTCCTTAGTCTTTCCAGAAAATTTATTTGTAGATAGTCCTGTGAATAACAGGGAGTTGTACTTGGTGATCCTTATGGGTCCCTTCCCACTTGAGTTATTCTGTGATTCTATGATTTTGTAAGTCTGATGTTCTTTTTTAGAGGTAAGACTGAGTAGGAAAGATTCTCAGATGCAGTGCTGATTTGACAATATAGTTGTAATATGAACTGAATAATCAGACCATTTTTAAAGTTTAAATTTCAGTGATAACTGAGGCAAGCAAACATAAGTTATCATGGTTAAAGGAAAAAAAAAATCAGTTTTAATTGATACCACAAAACATATGTAGTTTTAAGGAACAAAAATTACATCCTAGTATATTCATCAGTCCTTTTGTTGAAGGACACATCTGGTGTAGGTAGCTTGGTTTGCAAGCTGCAGTTCAAGATGCAGGTTGAGCTCTGGGTGGGAGCATGAGACAAGGGACAGTGAACTGCCAGCCCCAAAGGGCAAGAAGAGGGTGGTGCCAGAGTGGTGTATGGACACTGGAAGACACAGCAGGAGCTGATGACTCAGGATGAAGAGCAAGACTTACGCCCAGGTAGACTGTAAGGGTATAGAAGCCCAGGGGTTCCTTGATTGGGAATCTCTCCTTGGAGACACCAGCTCAAGCTGTTTCTGTGTTACTGCAGCGTGAATAAATGGCTTTATGGAAAGAAACACCTGAGATTGCTGTGGGAAACCCAGGGTCCAACCAGTCAGGAAACCTGGTCTGACTGTGTGAGTGGGGTGTGCAGGGAGCCAAGTGAGGCACCCATGAACTCACTGGAGCTGCCCCCTGCTAAGGGGCTTTGGGTCCAGCAGTGAAAGTCTCTGGCGTTGGGAGTGTGACTTCCAGAGGGTCTCGTGAATGGTCAGACTGGCAATTTTCCTTAACAATTTGGGTATATGGTGGAGTGTCCTCTTTTCATGAGTTTATGTTTAAAAAATGAAGGTGTATCATCTACATTGTATTTCTATTTCCTCAACCATTAAGGGTTTTTTTTTTTATTTTTCAAGGCTCTCTATTTTACTGTCTCTCTAATCCTTTTTACTCACAGAATAATTCATACCGTGTATTACATGTGTTCTGCTGATGGAATGGCTGACCAGTTCTGCTTTTTTTGCTTTCATTTTATAATGTTTTGTCATACTTTGTTTTGACCTTTTTTTCTTCTGTTAATGGTGGTTTTTTTACCCATATAATAGTGTAAGTGGTGGTAATCAGTATACATAGACTCTTGGCTGAGAATCTTGTCACAAAGGTCACTGCATGGTAGAAGCTGTGGCACCACTTACAGGAATTTCACTGCTGTTTAGAATCAGAATTATGTCTACTTGTCGTATGAAACTAAACTCACTACATTATTAATTCCAGTAAATACCACATATTGATGTCCAAATGGGACTTTTCTGGTTATATACTGCATGTCCTCTCAAAGTTGTCACACTGATGATGTACTACATAACACTAATAGCTGCTACTCCAATGATGTATACCAAGTGCCATCACTCCAGCTAAATATTTCATCATAGCAACAGAATTTGTGCTAAAATACTTCAACAGTATGGTTGTAAATATAATAAATATTCACAGACCAATCACTCTGAAATGTGCTACAGAATTATTTACCCCATATGTGCAAGAGCATATGTGTGCATGAGCGTGCACTCCTGTGATCAGATAGTTTTCTCTTTTCAGGATATGCACATTGTTTTTGCTTATTCAAAGCCTGATGCCAAGTTCTCTTAAGGTTAATACCTTTAACATAGTGAAAATCTCTTACCACATTCTTGCTCTGAATTGTATTATCATATGTCTGTATGACTTTGGAAAACCAGTTTTCCATACCTGGGGTCTTACTACAATACCATAGGTTACCAATTATCAGGGTTGCAGTTCATCAGCTGCCCCCTCTTAATTATTTCACTTCTCTTCCCTCTTTTTTCTCCAATTGCTCCTTTTCCTTAGCTCTTTTCAACCCACCAAAGTTGAGTCAAAGTTGAGTTTCACAATTCATACCTATCCCTAGTATTCAGCAATATTCACTGACCTGCTAAGTGGTTTCAACCCAAATGAAAATGAGCAAGCACCAAAAATCACAAAAAAACCCACCCTCAGAGTAAAACAATATAAAAATCCCCCACAACTAAACAACCAAAAAACCAAAACCAGAAGAAATGAGCTAAAACATGATCACATTCCACACTTGTATTTCCTTAGGTCAGGAGTCACGGCTTGACAACAAGAAGTGCAGCAATTACACCTAACTCACTCCTTCCTCACAGATACACTAAATGATTTTTTGGACATGCTACTACTTTCTCCCTAGGATTCTTTCTCAAAATATGGAAGCAGAAAAAACTTTATATGTAGTGACTATTCCTAGGATAATTCAGGCATCAGGGGACCTCACAAGGTCCTTAATCCAATCTATTACCCAAAAAAAGGGTCAGCTCTGAGATCAGACCAGGCTGCTTAGGGCTATATACAGCTGAGTGTTGACTGCTCACCTCTCTGTGGAATCTGTTCTGTTACTTGGCAGGAAAAGAGTTTCTCTTCACATCCAGTCAGTCTCCCTTGTTTCATTCAAACCCATTGTCTCTTGTCCTCCCACCATCCACCACTGTGGAGGCTCTCATTCATCTTCACGAAGAGCCACAGTTATATCCTTCCAAAACCTTTTGCAGACTAAATTGACATCAGTCCCTCAGCTTATTGTGGAAGAAAAGGACAGGCGCTCGGAAGATTTCGGGATGTACGGAAAAGGGACAGTTAAACCCTTCCCCCCTCATCCCCCTCTCTCTGGGCTGATAAGCGATCACCCAAGGCATGCAGCCTCACCCCCCTGCTCTCTCCTGGTACTTTTCCACCCCTTATCGTGGCCCAGGGTCCTACCATCCCCTTTTCTGACGTAGTGGGACCCTTGGCTATATAACCAACCATGTAGAGATAATAAAGCCCTTTCTGATTCATCCATCATATTGGTGTTAGTGTGTCGGGGGCCCGGTGGCCCGGAGTAGGCCGGGACCATCGTGTTGCGTTTCTGAAACCAGGTCGCCTCGCCTTCCAAATCGGAAGGCCTCAGCTTATCCTCTCAGGTCTAGTGCCCCAACTGCATGATGGTTTTGGTGGTTTCACTGAACTCAGTCTGTCAATATTTTTCTTGTAATGAGGGGGCCCAAAATGTGGACAGTAGTAGCAGTAGTAGCAGTAGCAGTAGTAGTAGTAGTAGTAGTAGTAGTAGTAGTAGTGTTAAAATCTAAAGAATATCTATTAAAAGAGTCTTAATACCTATTAAGCCAGTCTAGAATGCCATTGATCTTTTCTGCTATCAGGACACATGGCTGGCTCATATTCGTCTACCCCGCAAGCCACAGGGAATTTTCAGCAGAGCTTCTCCCCAGCCAGTCTGGCACAGGAAGATGTTATTCCTTCCCAGGCAGACAACTTGCCATTTTTCTCTTCTCTGACTTTAACACACAAGCTCTAAAGCAGTTTGTCATCTGTCCTACAGAGGAGCTCTATGCAACCAACCTGATCCTTCATTCTAAAAACTTATTTTATATTAGGTGCCATTAAGATCTGGAGGATCTCAGCTTCTGTCACAATTGTTCCCTCCCTTGTGCTAATTCACATCAAGGGTTTTCTAGTCCTGTTCAGTGTTCTACCCTCCCTTCCCCTGAGGGAGAACACTAGAGGAATGTTCTTCAATTAAATAATTAGCTAGCCTTGCTCTTGTCACTCTTAACTGCATGCCCTGCCAAATCGTATTGTTGGCATTTCATCGCTTTACTCTATTTAGTTTTTCACAGAGCTGTGCAGTCTTCCTTAGATCTTTTTCATTTATCATTTTTCTCTGTTTCAAAAAATTGCCTCAGTACTCCTAATATATTTTGAAGAAACCTATAGCTATCTTGCTTTCTATTTATCAGGTGGTGAGTTCTCATTTCTCATTTGTAGCATCTAAAGTGTCTGAAGTGTATAGCCTTTTTTAATTTAAATTTTTTTCTGCAGGCTAATAAATTAAATATCCACTATAATAATGCTTTGTTATTAATTTCTTAATAAGTAATACTCAGATATTTAAACTTTCCAAATTGTTGCCATCTACAGTAGAAAATTACTGTAGACTGAATAATATGGATTACTGGGCATTGCAAATAATATTCTGTTCTATTACCCCTCTTCATTATATATACATGTATGTACAATTATAATGACTGCACTTAGGTAAGATGTCTTGTGGTTTTACATTATATTTTTTCAAAACTTCAAGTTCTTTATGTTTTCTTTCAGGATTTCAAAATACAAAACTAATGTGCAAATCATCATTTGGTTTACCCTTTCTTGCCTTATATAATTTATCAAGAAAGCTGTAAAATATTAAGCTTTTTTGTTCTCATTAACTTTTTAGATGTTTCACTTTTTTTCCTTTTGTTCACAAATCAGATCAGCTTCTGAAAATATTAGCTCAAAGTTTCTATTTGTATATGTCCTATGTTTCTGTAATTGCAATTTCTGTTACTTGAAGGTTTTTATTTTTTTGTCTTTGGAAAATTCACTCATATATGATAGTCAGTCTTCTCTATATTGAGACTACTAGAAACCCCTCCCAAATCATTAGCATTTCATTCTGTCTTCTTTTTCTTCACCAAACCATAAAATCTTTCCTTTTGAGATATCTTACTAGTCTCTCTTTTTTGGTATCTTTTTTTATTTTCATATTCCTCAAAACATGACTGATTCTATAAACATGTAACTTGTAATTTATTTTACAGACAGGAAGCTGTAAAATTGTATCCTCAAATAATCCCACTCTTCATTTTCATGGTCTCTGGTGTCTCTTTTCAGTGTATGCCTGAACATGTCACATAAGATATCAGTAATATCTGAAATCTCCATTGCAGTCTTTTAAACGCTTACTTTCAACTTAATATTCCTGTCTGTATTTTAGATTTCACAAAAGTTCTGAATTTTACCTGTAGCTCATCTGTTTCCCTTGCCTCTCTGTCACAGAAGGCTTTTTTTTAAGTCTTCTAAATCAGTGGTCCGAGTATAAACTTTCCCTGAGGTTCATCATGTTCTTGATATTACTGTAATGTCAGAAACCAATAAATGCACGATTAAACTGCTTGATAGCAACAAATATCCTGCCTCATTTAGGATTGCTGATAAGTTCTAAGTTTATGAAATATTTTTCTCTTTACAGCCAATTACTTTGTATATGTTTAATTATTCTCCTTATTTTTCCTTTTGTCATAACAACTCTCATTAATTATAAATGGCTTTATATGCAAGTGTTTTTAATACTTCCACACTGCAGTCACTGGCAGTCATTTGATTTCAATATTTCAGTGAGGCATATTACCTGTTATTTGTTAATGTCTCCATAAAATACTTTGTATTTCAACTCCTTTTCACAAGATATCTTATATTTCATTTTCTATTCTTCCAGAAGGAGCATTTAAGGTCAATATTTTACCATTTTTTCTCTTATTCTTTGATAAATAATTTCTTCACTGATAGTGTCAAAACCAATAACTGCTGATAATAGAGTATCATTTATCATGAAGCTTAGTCCTATTTCATGCCTCTCAGTTCTTTCTCTCCTATAAAATGGTGTGAATTCACTAACTTAAAAGATCCACAGCCCAGGTATTTTGTGAGGGTGGATGTATATGCAATGCTTCAAAAGCACATGGCAGGGTTCCAGTTCTATTTATGTTCTAAATATTCCTTGTTCTAGCCCCCTATCCTATTTCTATGCCTTCTAATCCCACCCACCAGTTTAGTTTTTAGTTCAAAGATGAGCTTTTTAGAGGACTTGCAGGACTTGGGATATTTAAGGAAAGGAATAGACTTGTTTCTCAGAAGTTTTTGTGATTCACACTAAAATAGGTACTTGATATCTGACATTTGTTCTGACAGAGATATTTGGCTTTCTACGTGGGAATGATTATTGATGTATCTAAGGAATTTGCATTTTTTGAAGTAAAGTTTAAGAAAACACTCAGCATATAGAGCTAGTTCATGGTCACAGGCCACAAGATGGACTTTTGATGCAGGTCATCAAACACGAGACATTCTGCCAAGAGTATGCCTGCATCTCAAGCTACTTGGCCACTGTAGAACCTCAGCCACTTTAGGCTGAGTGTGCAGGTTTATTGAAGACTATAAACTGTAGATAGACTACAATATCAGGAAAAGATTTGTTTGAGCAATGGCACTGCATTATCTGAAAATTATAAAAGAGGCAATCTTTGATGCTATTTCCTGATTTTGAGGACAAAACACCTCTAGACTGAATATATGTTTGCCTCAAAAATTTAGAACATTTTTTTCAAATTATAGATAAATTTATTCCTGATAATAAGGAAGTAATAAACTCAAAATAATGCATAATTTAGTTTTGCAGGGAACAAATTTCTGAATGCATGACCAGAGTAATAAGATGAAAATAAGTATATTGATTATAATAAAAAAAAATCCAAACCAAATCAAAATACAAACACAGACTTTTGCTTGTCAGCTATGAAATAATATTACAACAGAAGATATAACAGCTGTAGTCCTACAAATTTTTGGGGCCTGCTGGGATTTATCCAAGAATCCTCAAAAATCTAGCTGATGTCATTGTAAAGCCTCTCTTGATTATTTTTGAGTGGTCTTGGGAATCTGAAGAGGTCCCAGCTGACTGGACGCTGGTGAACATTGTCCTGACTTTAAAGGGCAGGAAGGAGGACCTCAGAAACTACAGAGCTGTCAGTCTCACTTCACTGCTAAGCAAAATAATGAAAACTATAATTCTGGGAGGTATTGATAAACACCTGGAGGATGACACAGTTATCAGTTATAGCCAGCACAACTTCATGACAGGAAAGTCCTTCTTGTCAAACCTGACTTCCTTCTGCAATAGGGTAGCCCACCCAGTTGGTCTCGGAAAGTCAGTAGGTGTATTCCTTTTGGACTTCAACAAAGGTTTCTATACTGCCTCTCACAGTATCCTCCTGGACAAAATGTGCAGCCCACAGCTGGATAACCAGGTTATATGATAGGGAGCAACTGGCTCAAGGGTGGTGCACAAAGGATTACAGTGAATGGGGTGACATCAGACTGGTGACCTGTCACTAGTGGGGTTCCACAGGGCTCCATCCTCAGTCCTGTGCTCTTCAACATTTTCATTAATGAGCTGAATATGAGACTCAAAGAAATACAAACTAAGTTTGACAATGACTCAAAATAGGGAGGAGCTGTCAACTCCCTTGAGGACAGAGTCCCTGCAGAGAGACTTCGACAAACTAGAGAGATGGGCAATCACCCACAATATGCAGTTTAACGAGACCAAGTGCCAGATACTGCACCTGGAATGGGGCAATACTGGTTATGTGTATAAACTGGGGAATGAGAGTCTGAAGAGCAGTGCCGAGGAAAAGGACCTGGGGGTCCTGGTAAATGGCAAGTTGAACATGAGTCAGCAGTGCCCTGGCAACCAGGAGGGCCAAGTGTGTCCTGGGGGGCATCAGGCACAGCATTGCCAGCTGGGCAAGGGAGGGGATTGTACTGTTCTGCTCTGCACTGGGACGGCCTCACCTTGAGTGCTAGAGGCAGTTTTGAGTGCCACAATACAAAGAAGACCTTAAGCTATTAGAAGGTGTCCACAGAAGGACCATAAGGATGGTGAAGGATCTGCAGGGGAAGGCATATGAGGAGCAACTGAGGACACCTGGTCTGTTCATCCTGGACAAAACTGAGGGGAAGCCTTGTTGTGGTCTTCAACATCCTCAAAAAGGGGGCACTGATCTCTTCACTGGTCACTCACATGACCAGTGACAGGACTCGAGCAAATGACCTGAAGTTGTGTCAGGAGAGGCTTAGGTTGGATACTAGAAAAAGCTTATTCACCCAGAGGGTGGTTGGGAACTGGAACAGTCTCCCCAGGAAAGTGGTCACAGTACCAAGCAAGATGGAGTTCAAGAAACATTTGGACAACAGTCTCAGGCAGATGTTGTGACCCTTTGTGTGTCTTGTGCAGGGCCAGAAGGTGGACTTGATGATCCTGATGGGTCCCTTCCAACTCAGCATACTTTTCTATGTTTCTGTCAAAGTCTTTTGTGTCTTACAAATCTATATTTTGAATTAGTAAATGCTAAACTATCATTTTACACAGAAGTATTAAACAATGTCCAGGAATACTTAATAGAATGTGGGAGAGAGAGCACATGAAAAAAACACTCTCACTCATATGGTAGAAATAAATGTGAAAATATAATTCTGTAATAAGTGACAGAAAGATTTATTTTCTTCTATTTTGGGAAGACATATCAGCATTATTCCATGGGAGGGGTTTGACATAAATATGGTTTGCAAAACAAATGCGACTAAGACAGAGACAGAAAAAGCATACATCGGGAATTAAAAAAAATCAGATTCAGAAATTCAAGATACTTTTAATAATAGTAAAAGTGTCACTTTATAATCACTTTGACAAATAGGTGATTTCAAGTTAATGGATTAATTAAAATATTCTAAGGGAACATTTCAGTTTATGTAGAATAAGTTTAAGGAAGTCTTTGAATTTGGTATCCAAGGGGAATTTAGAAGAGATATCTAACAGAACAAAGAAGAAACCAGCTAAAAAACTGATTATATTTTTAGTAAAAATATTCATTAAAGGCTGACATAGAGTGCCATTTGATGACATTACCACAGATAATTATAAGCTTAAAGGGAAGATCTTAAAACTGTTATATTAGATTATTGCTCTTTAAGTCAGTGATTTTTAAAATTTCAGGTATTTATTACATTGTAGTGCTGCAGCATCCCTGACACAGTGCGGTCCTGCGGGGAGCTGCCCCTGCCTGCTTGGGCGAGGCAACCCCGTGTCTGGGCTGTGCTGCCCCGCACTGGGGCTGCCTCTGCTGGAACGGAGCCCAGGTTGCCGCACTCCAGTGGGGACGGCGGCTCAGGGCCCCGGTCTGTGCCTGGACAGCTGGGGCGGCTGCTGCCTTGGCACTGCCCGGGCTGTCCCTCTTTGGCGGACATGGCGGCAGAGAGACCTGGGGTTCCCACACGCACCTAGGAGCAGCCAGCTCCAGGGGTCATGTGCTTGTGGGTTGTGGTCTCGCTGGGCTGGCGACCTGTCAGTCAAGCCGTGTCCCACCCATGCTCTTGGTGATTGGCTTGGGTCAGCGTTCTGCCTCTGTTACCTAGATTTTAAAAGTGTGTTGCCTGTTCAGGTGCTAGCCCTTTTTCCTTCTGTATGTGTTTGCATTAAACCCGGACTGCTGTACGGAGGAGGCCCCTCCAAAACATCTCTTTGTCTTCGTCGTGCTTATACCATGAGGTGTGGAGTCGCCGCTCCAGCGCACCTGCTCTTAGTCTCGTCATAGTCCTGTGAAGAGAAGCTGGAAACAGTGCCGGTGGGTGCAGCTTTCCAGTCTACGCGGCAGGCTCTCTGCAGCATTTGCACCCCCACAGCCGTGTCATTGCAGTCTATCATGGTGTGTTTAATCAGAAATTATTTGCATTAACAAATAATTTTCACTTATGTTTTTTGTCTGACTTAACAGGAATTTAACTCATTAGGATAAAAAACATTACATTCTAGTCTTTAGAAATGGATTCTCTTATGTTATTAAAAAGTATGTTAGAGCCAAGCATAATGAATGAAAATCTAATGGAAGCAAAATTGACAATTTATTTGAAACCATTCTCATTACAACCTACAAGGAAGAAAAGAATCTTCATAAGAAAATCAGAAAAAAATATGAACTGTTCTTTGCAGTCATGCTGTAAATACCCACAGGCAAGTAGTTACTCACTGACAATTCAGATGAGGAACATATGGTTCCTAGTACATGTTGTTTCATACATTTATTATTTTATATAAATAGTTATATTCATAATGCAAAATGTTATTGAATAGTTAATATGGAAATATATATTTATAAATACACAACAATAATATTTATGCAAAAAGTATGTATATATTACGTATGTGTATGCAAATATAAATTTAATAATATTTTATTTATATTAATACTCCAACATTTATTTATGTAAATATAAAATATATATTTAATATTATTAGACTCATAGTACTCTTGTGAGTGTAACTATTTCGTTTTTAAAATGGGTCTTGATGCACATGGAAGCTATAAAAATTCACATTAAAAAAAATTTAAGAAAATGGACGGTTGAAGGCAGATAGGCCAAGTCATAGAAAATGACACAAGCCATGGAAACATCTTTCTTTTCATAATGACTCAGAACATAGGACATTTTCCAGGGAAAACTCTTAGCAGAAAATATTTCAATGATAATAAAAAACTGAATAGCTAAGCCTCTTGAGATAGTTATCTCTTGTTCTATCAATAAGTATGGATTGAAAATTCTGTCCTCAAATCTGTTATTCTGTATCGGGTTCCAATTAATCTGCTTCCTTGGATGAATGGTGACTGACCTCTGTTATGGTTTTGCTTCCCTTACTATCATTCATATTTTGACTTCTGTAGAAATAAGTTTAAAAAATTAGTTTGACTTACTTTTGGTCTCTGAAACTTTTAAAATATATTCAATAGCAGCATATAAAGCATCAATAGATATGACCTAACAGCTAAGTGTATGTCTTATATTTCATAAACAATCTCAAATGTCTTCTAGGAATATCAGAAAAATTAACCACTTTTCCTGGACCTTCCCTGGAAGTATTGCCTTATTCTATCTAAAAGAATAAAAGCCTCTGGTTATTTAAGCATTGTTGCCCTCAGCATGCTGGGCAAATTCAATAAACAACTACCTCTCCACTGTAGCAGCCCTGACAGAGTTCTACCAGTCATCAAAAGAAAGTTAACACAAAGAGGCACCTCCCACTATAAGCAGACAGGCAGGGGAAGATGTGTCCTTTTCTTCTCCATTGATCCAGACCTCTGAGTAAATAATTTCCACAACTGAAATATTCTGTATCCATTTTCTTCCATTTTGCTCCCTACGAACTGCCAGCAATCAAACAAAGCTCAGCACTTCCTAGGGCACAGAGGACACATGATGAAGGCATGTGCACGCTCTTCCCACTCTGCTTTTACCCACACACACTCTGCCTTAACAGCTGTGAACCATTTCACAGGGAAATTCTTATGCTGTCAACAACCTGAAGAAATCACAATCCCATAGATTTTCAAGATATTTTCATTTTTCACTGATGACCTAATATCTGCTACCCTCCCCCTCTCCCTTCTGCTCTGTGGCAGACTGGACAACGCTTGAGAGAGTCCTGAGAGACTGAAAAACTTACATATCAGACTGTTTGGCTCCCCTCTTCTTAGATTCTATTTTCTTTCACTATCCACAACATGACTGTGTGGGAAAACTGTTAGAGCTTGGATATCCTCTTAGGGTCTGATTTTTCAGTCAGCTCACAGCCACCACAAAGTATCTGGTCCAACATATATTGGTCTCTGAGTGATTCAAAAGTCCAAAGCTTAGGGGTCATCTACAAGGCATTTGTGTCTAGTAATCAGACTAGAAATTTGTGCAAGACCTTATGTTTTTGATATGGAGAAGTGTAAAACTATTCTGCATGTCATGTATTGAAGAGCAGATGATGTACTATGAAAGCTTCATATAACCTATGTGAATGAAAGAACATTTTGATTTTAAATATTTAAGTCAATTAAATATTGCTGACAAAAAGGAGTATAGCTGATAGCTTAAAAAGTGTCCAATTTGAAAAAAAAATCCTGAAAGAACAGCAGGAAAGTATTCATAAGAAATTGAAAATAATTCTGGTATGTAACTTGTCACGTATCCTATTTCAAGCAGGGCAAATTAAGAAGACTGTGTTAGAACATAGCAAGACAAATAGTTATTAACAATTCACCATCATGCAGAAACCATGCAGTGGTCACATGTATTTCATATTCAATGAAGGGAGTTATTAAACATAATGGCAGCTGTAAAAGGGAGAGAAGTCACAGGCTTGAGACAGTAATGAGATAAGTTTACAGTCTTATCTGTTTTCATGCAAATGACCTAATCTGAATGAAATTAATGTTTGCATTTCAATGCTATTCTGAAAGTACTCCATTCTCATAGTTCTATCCTTGCTTTCTTGAGTTTTCTTAGAAATAAAAATCAAATTTGCTAATCAAAAGGGTAAAGAGCACCTTGTACTCTGCCATCACATCGGCTTATAAATGTTTGTTTCTAAGTGAAAACTTCTACTAAAGTCTATCAAAGACATGTCTGAAATTATTTGTCTTGTTAGCAATTTTAATGCAGTTTAAAAACTTTAAATGCATATTTGATTTGAAATATACTCATGTCAAAAGGATAATGATAGACCTCACATTCAGATGAAACAGACATCAGTAACTTTAATTTTTTTCCATATAAAGAAAAACTCTTTGCATTTTACTTAGTTTATACATTCCATAATAAAAAAAAATAAAGAAGCTGAAGTCATGTTTATTTTCAACTGCATTGTATTTCTAAACATTTAGTTTCTTTTTCCTGCAAATGATATTTCAGAAGAGGTAAACATTATTTCATTTATTTTCTTTCTGTGCAGTTGTTTCTTAGACCTAATATAAAAACACATGAAAAGCATTTTTTTTTTATTCCATCGGATGTCAGTCTGACAAAGAAAACCTTTCCAGGAATATGTGCTCAATAATTTGACCACAGGCTAGCAAAACACTTAAAAGCAGGCTTAATTTCTACTCAATAACAGGTTGTATTTCTTTAAATTATGAATATGAACGTTTTTTGACAAGTGAGGGTAAATAACTATAGAATTGCAAAAAACTGAGTCCAACACAAGCTCCAAATATGAGCTCCAAAATATCACACTAATTCTAATGTCACACTAATTGTTACTATTATTGTTGACTTAGTAAATATTGTGCTTCTGCTGCTCTCAATGTTTCATACACAAAAGGCTTCATTTAAATGCATAGTCTCATGCAATTCAATTATTTGATTGTTTTCTTACCCCTCTGTTAAATATCAGAAAACGATCCAAGTCCAGCACACAAAAAACAACTGCTCTTCACACTTCTTTTTTTTTCTTTTTTTCTTTTTCTTTTTTTCTTTTTTTTTCTTTTACCATTGTTAAGACAAGATATTTACAGTATCTTAAAGAACTATCCTTATGATTGGATTACTCCAAAGAAGACTAAGACTTTTAGTGAAAATTTCTCCCATACTTAAAGGAAAAAGTGCTAGGTGTTGTACTGCCTCTAAAGAGCAGAGAAAATGAGGTCTATCTCTTAAGACTCTTGTTTGCTGCTGTAGCAGCAGGGTCTGGTAAGGTCTTTTTGCAGTAGATAACAACAATACTGTGAAATGCAGGTAGTAAGGCCAAGAAGACAAACAGCTGACATCCTAGTATGTCCAGATTTCCTCCCCAAACATAGAATGGAAATCTCATAAATTAGTTTAGAAAAAGTTGGGAAAAAGGAAATAACCTTTCTGGAATTATTATAGGAAATGAAAAGTATTTTCAGAGACCAAGAAGAAAAGTTATAAGGAGAAAAGGAAATTAGGAAGTCAATAATTTAGAAGTTGTGCAACAGCTTTCATTTAACTTTTGAGAAGAAAAAAAGCCATAAAACTGTGCATCAATTGTAGTTCTTAAAGGACCATGTCCAAAAAGAAATAAGTGGAGAAGTTGCCATTGATTTGACTGTTCTACCCTCTTAAGATGATATTTAAGACAGAGAAATTAAATGTGTTAATTAACAAATGCTAGAAAACAGGAAATGTTAATAAAACCCCCACCAATTTCACTTGTTGCTAGCCAGTTTTGAGAAAGAGTTATATTACACAAGACAAGTTGAAAAAGTAAGTCAGAATCATCTCAGCTCTAAAAATCCAAAACATAAAACTAGAAATCTTAAGCTCTTGAAATGAGCTTAATATACTATTCAATATACTACTTCACCATCTTGTCCTGGAAACTGAGACTATTTCCTTGCCTTCCTGCTTGCACAGGTGTGATGAAGGATTTCTGATGCTTTCTGCCTGCAAAGTTAAGTTTTAGCATTTTCTGACCTACAGTATTTGTCAATGAATTGTGCTTTTCATTTCCAAAGTTAAAATAAAGCATCAACAAAATGAATGTGTTTATATTTGTGTGATCCACTTACAAATATGTAACGAGAAAGAAAATATTCATATTAATATTACTAAATTAATTGTAAGATCAGGGCCAAACACATTCTGTAGTAGCATAAAGGTGCAAGACAGCAAATTTTAAAAATCTGTGTATTTTTAACTTGTTGAAGTACTGTGTAAATGAAACATGTAGGAAATATCTCGCAGGAAAAAAAAAACATTATAGCTGACTTGTGGAACAATTAAAGGAAGTTGCCGATTTTGTTTTTCAATAGAATATACAATTAATTGTATATATGTGTGTATATATATATATATATATAAGCACTTTTCTGCTTTTGCTCTGTTGTCCATTTTTACTATTAAAAATAGCTAGCTCTGTGCTAGATAATTTTCAAGGACTAGAATTCTGTAAACATAGCTATGTTGTTGTAGAATTATTTTGTTATTACATTCCTTTCCCATGGACACAGATCCTTTGATGGACATTTCTTTTAACCACTGTAGTTAAAGACGGAAGTGTTAATTTTCTCCAATGAACTGTGATTTCTAAAATCATGTATAAGAATTAAAGAAGGTGGGTTCCCCCCCTTCCTCCCTTTGCTCTGAACACGACAACTAGCTCCGTCTCCTTTATTCTGCATCTCCTTATTTCCGCGGCTCGTAAGCAGCTGATAAGCGTAGTAATAAGCAGTAATATTGCTCAGTTTGGAATTCTATTGGTAGATGCAGAAAAAGGCAGATGTGGGAACTATGTCAGGACATATGGAGTGGGACATAAGCAGAAATCATCTCCAGGAAGGTTGTAGAAATCTATTTTGAGATTCTTCAAGTTGCGTAGTGCTGAAAGATATCAGACAACTAGAACAAATTGGTCTCTATAGAACATCCTAAGGCAAAGAAGAAAAAAAGTACCTGCAAAAATATTGTCATGTTGGCTGACTGAAATACTTTAAGGCAAAATTTTGAGGAATGCCCCGATTTTGAGTTATTCGGTTTTGCACAAGCCAGACTGAAGCTCCTGTTTCTTGATTATCATTTGGAAAAATGGTGTGTGTAGTCCATAAAGACCTAAAGGGCCAGTTCTGTTCTCAGCACCCTGGAAAATGTAGACTCGTCTTACGTCTTATGATACAGCTGCGAAGACTGAACAAATCAGGGTACAAGAAGTATGAAAAGTTGCTCTACAATAATGTTTTTTGTAGGTCTTGTGATTTCACTGCTCAGGTATTTAGAAGTACTTTTCTTCTGATGTCTCATTAGAAAAAAAAGTTAAAAAACAAAGTAAATAAAAAACCCAAGCAAAAAATCCCATTCATCCAACAACAACAAAAAAAAAATCACAAGTAAAACTCAATATGAGTTAGGAGGATTAAATCAGTTTATTCCTGTCATAAGAATTTGTGAGAAGAAAAATTTATAATAAACTGGCAATTTTCAATTATCTTTGTTACCTTATGATTTCTTTCTTCTACAATTTTTGTCTTAGTAAATTAATTTAACAGACAAGAAAAAAGAAGAACTGTGATAAAGATCACTATATTTTAATTTTTTCTTGAAGAAAAAAAGCTAGTGGAGATTTATTTTTGTAACTGAATATGAAAAACACACATGGATAATCCATGTTGTTCACAGAAATCTATTAAAATGAAGAAAATTACATTTATACAATGGATCAACTTGGCTACCAGGTACATTTCAATGCAGTCAGTGCTAATTGCTGGGGCAGTGTCTAACAGCATATGTGTGGAAAAAATGCTGTTATATCAGGCCACTTAGGCTCATTGTTGCCAAACATTTGCCATGTCACCAAACAGACAAGTTAAATCAGTGACTTTTTCTTTACATAAACTCAATTCGTTGAGCCTGTCTTAAGAAACTCTAGATCTACCTGTCCTTTCAGCACAGATTTCCCTTGAGGTCTCTGGTGGACTTTCACCAGGGAGCCCTGGAAAATCCTTCCCTTTGAATTAACTTAAGGGAAACTTAAACCAACTGAATAACTTTATATTTAGCAACATAAATACATAAACCAGGAAAGAATCTGACAAATTTTGTGGTACTGGGTTTTTTGCCCTGCATAATATAATTTGGACTGAAAATGTAAAAAGTGCAAAGTAATAAGGTGCTATAGAATCACCAACAAAAGAGCTCTTTTCAGGCACTACCTAAGATCTAAGGTGTATACTAAATCTAGGAACATTTGTACTGACAGTATGCTGTAATATTTGGTTCAAAATTTTTAATAATATCCAGTGAGATGTCCTATCAGTTAAGAAATTACTTTTTGCTTAATGATTGAAGTTCCAACATTGTTTTTCCTTTTCCACAATGGCCTCAAGTGAACTATGTCTTCTAGAGATAGAACAAAGGTCACAAAAGCAGGTCTCTTCCATACAAAACACAGTTCTCTATCTTCTTATTGAAATTAATAAACTTTAAACCCTTATATATGTTGTTTACAAATTTATTAGTATTATGATATAGAGATGCTAACACTTAAACACCATAAAGAATTTTCTATATTAAAATATATATGATATTATCAATTTTCTATATTCTTCTATTATTATGACTAAAATAAATTATTATAAAATAGAATGGTTGCTTCCAAAACTACTTCTATTGCCAATATAAATACTAGAATTTGCTTATGAAAGCAACGTTTTAGAGATAAAAGAGGTAACATTTTAAGAATATTGTTATATTCTGGAAGCATGTAAACATGATAAGATTTGCATAAAGTAAGGTAATTGAGCACATTCTTCAACCGCACATTGAATCTGGGGAGAACAGATGCTGCTTACTCTCAAAGGTATGAAGAAAAGGGGTTAAGAATACATTGCATGCTCAAATATGACCCTCTTATTAATACAATTTACTATGTCAGTCTGCAATTGCTCCTTTTCATTTTTATAAGACTAAAATCCTTGCAGGTATAGTAAAAATTGTTAGGAATTAGAACGTCTTTTGATTTCAATATTTCCACGACTTTGGATGGGGTTTTTTTGTGAGGGTTTTAGGTGTTGGTTGATTTGTTTTTTTTGGTTTTTTTTCAGATAGTCAAATTATTTCTCCTACCAATAAAATCAGCTACAGTAAATCACCTTCCTCATTCATTGGTTGAGAGAGCTTCATGTGAATTTAAGCCCTGTAGGTAAATGGATGAACAAGATGTAACTGCATTTTTTTATAGATGCCTATCCAGTGAACCTTTTTCAAATGTGGTTCTTTTTTTCAGACTTTCACAAATATATAACAATATACTTTTAGAGGCTCTGGCTATCTTCAGAATGTGTGTTTATTATTCCAGGCACGTTTGGCACTGGATCAACAGCCTACTTTTTAAAAAATAACAAAATTACAATCTTGTCTGGTCACAAAAAAGACAGGTAATAGAGGACAACGTTGTCATTCTGAAAAAAATTTATCATAAATAAAAGTCCACAGTACATAAAACTTCTTGGTATGGAAAATCAGAGATCAATTACTTTATTAATTCACATAGACATTAAATATTTTGTATGCACAGTTTCTGTCATTATATTAATATAGAACATGACAAAATCCTAAATCTCAGCACTGCAAGAATGGATTGCTCTGGTATAAATTAAGAACGGTTTCATGACAGTCTTTCAACATCATATAATATGAATTTGATTATCCAAACAGTAATGCAAGTACATGTTAACAAGCACAACATAAGACTAAGTGGTGTGAAATCAGTGATCCAAGTAATGGGTATGTATTTAACATGTGCTCAGTGGTTTATAGCCCATGGTTTAGCAAGTCATCAACATATTCCTGGCATCTAGCTATTTTAATTTTTAACTTATTCTGTTCGAAGTCACTTTCCACCTTCAGAAATACGTGTCCAGAAAATTCTTGGTGAACTGCTCAAAACATTAAGGGTAGTTCTCAAAAGACAGTTTAAACCAAGGTAATAATTTTATCTCTGTTTTGAAATTACAGGGTCAGAAATCAGACAACTACAAAATAATGTATTATAACAAAACATCTCTCCCTTGGAAAAGTGTAACACATTCTTGCTTTAAAAATTCCACTCATGATTCAAAAGCTTTGATTTTTAAGACACAAGATATCACTGTCATCTTCTTACTCGAGAAAAGAGAATTAGCAGCAGTTACAATGTTCAACCTTGATTCCATTAACACATCTGGAGAATTCTTCTGCCTAGTCAAAACTGATAATGTTTGAGCTTTATGCCCCAATGTAAGTCTGGAAATTTCACTTAATGCTCTCCATAAAAATAATACAAATAACCCTAGCAGAACAACTCTACTTCTTTCTGAACTAAACTGCAGTTGGAAACTAGCAAAAACCATTTAAAAATTTTAAAAAATGCAACTTAAATATATCTTTATCAGAATATCAACCCACAACCTTGGCAGGTCTAGAGAGATTCAGCTGATGGATCACTGTGCCTCTCTTCCAGTTTATTTCTAATTACACTCTCTTCAGACAATCGATTTCAAGATATGCAGCATATGCTATTCAGAAATTAGAGAAATACATGACAGTGTGAAGCTATGACTTTGATATTGAAGATACGGAAACTTTCCAAACAGTTCAGACTATGAAGCATCTTTAGGCTTGATTTTAAAATAAACAAGCAGAAAAAAATATTTTAAAAGATTCTGATTTTTCTATTTGAAGTCATCAAAATTACTTTCTGTACTGCACCCTTCCAGAACATTAGTGCTGAAGGAAGGCATAAACTCCAAATTAGAAACTAGAAAACAATCTGTTTCAGAGAAGTAAAATTTTAAAAAAACCCTTATAATTTTGATTGTAGAAGGAAAGAAAGGTGGAGAGAACCATAATGCTGTAGGTTTGCATGGGGGTTATTCCACATTTTGAGTTACTTCTCTGTGTAAACAAGATTTATGTAATTAAATTCTCTCCATGAAGAAAAGATGGAATTTCCCCACGGACTACTGAACTCCAGACTGAGTATTCACAAAACACAAGGTTTTTTTACAAGGAGTAGTTCTACTTTTTACCACAGAATAAGACAGAAATTACACTGAGACCTATAGTCAAATGAGGTATTCGTAAAACACACTTCTCCACAGAATCTAATGTACATATATTTCCTAGGTCTTTTCTTGAAATCATGTTCTGTAAATGTAGTCCTGCAGTGCCATTATATTTCTACGTGGCAAATTCACACTATTGATACAATGTATTTAAAGGCAAGAAAATAGTTGATGTTGCAAAGATGGAAACTGAGGAAGATGAAAACAGATTTGAATTTTCTAACCCTTTGATTCAGTGTGATAATCAGAATTTGACTCTGATACAAACACAAGTTAGAGGAGTCATACAGTTGAAAAGCTTAATACTAAGTTGACTAAATATCACTCCCCTTAATGGTTGTAATTCTCATCATCGTCTTAAAAGTTGAGATTTGAATATCTGATCAGTAACATCCTTATTTTCTACTCTTGGAATTACTACAATCATGCCAAAATAAATGAATATGACACAAAACCCACTGATCTGAATTAGCATTGGCTTGCAGCCCTTTGGGGAAGATATTAGTATATGATATCTGATTACATGAAGAATGGCAGTAAGAGAAGAATGTAGGTATCTAAAACACAGTATAGTTGTTACCTGATAATAAGGGAGCAATAGTCCAAATTGCAGCCCTAACATTGTTCAGGTGCAGAGATATAACAGGCTCAAACACACCTTTATTTGTTCACTAATGAGTGTCATTTGCCTAAATTCATAAAAGTGTAAAAAATGGAAAAGAAGAAAGTGTGACTCTTCAAGGAGACCAGTCCTTGTGCAAAAGACAAAGTCAAAATGCCATAACTGTGGTTGTATTTTGAGATGTCTTGCTCTTGAAAATGTTGGTGGAGATGTGGGCTGTATTGTGATAGCTAGACCTGCTTTAGCACATGTTATTGTATGACTTTTTTTACTAGAATATAGTATTGCAGAGGAAAAGAAAATTTGTTTACCTTTTCCTGCCACTCTGTAGGTCTTCCTGGGCCAGAGAGGCAGAGCACAGGCAGATATGACTGAGTGAGGTGGTGGTTACCTGAGAAACCACACCACTGCAGGGACTGAGGGGCTCCTGAGAAGCTCAAGGGGGATTTATAGAGAATCTACAGGTACTGCAAGTTTGAAAAACTGTTTGTAGGCAACTGGAAAGGATCATGTCAAACTTATCACAATTTAGACAGCCATTGAAAACCTTTTGGTCCTAGGAAGAAGCCTGGGTTAAAGGATATTCTTTTCAAAGGCACAGTAGCTTTTCAGAGGCACTGCAGAGTAGAGACAGCTGGCTTTCAACTCTATGTCTCCTCTGATTCATTCTGAGTTTTATACAAAAAATATCTTGACTTGACTTGTAGTCTTATAGAACCTAATTTCAAAGGTGCACAGCACTTCTAGGGTGTGTAGGGTGCTCACTGAGCATGAACCTGTGCCTCTGCTTTCTCACTCTCTCAGGTCCCTTCAAAAGGTACCATGTTCGTGGTAAAACTGGTCTACTGGTAAAGCAGTACTTGAGAAGCAGTACACCCAGTTTTAGGCCCTTCTCTGTCAAAGCATGTTCAAATCCACATCTATCTTTTACAGAGAAAAGTCTGAAAAGTATGCAATATGCAGTATTCCATTTTTGATGCAAGATCTGTGCCACTGGCAATTTCCAGTAAGCAGAGAAAAAATTACAATTCATTTCAAAAGCTCACCCCAGAGTTATACTAAAATACTGACATAGACATGTCCATTATGCAGCAAAGAACAAAGTATATTAGACTGAACTTGGAGAGAAGTTCCTGAATTCCAGTACCTGTTTATGCATTTTACTCTTTAATTACTTTATATAAAGTAAGCAAAAACATCTATTTTGTACATGTAATAGCATAATCAGACTATGCTTCAATATTCTTCCCTAATATCTAGAGGTCACCGAGAGTAAAAAATTATATGTCTCAGATACTTGGTAAATTTTCATAGCAACCTCTTATTCAAAGTTTTTTCATTACTTCACAGAAAATGTAAACCTTTTCTACCAAGCAAGCTTGCTTTTGAATCTGAGTTACCATTTTTACAGCTGTCTCTCAACATCAAATATTATTGGAAATTACAGTCTTCAAGAAAGAAATACTGTACTCTCCTCAGGAGTCATACTTGTCAACAAATTTTGATGGGGAAAGTCTCAATGAGAAAAATACCATGATATCTTCTAACAGCTTAGAGAGGAAAATGAGTCCTACTTACAGAAAGACCCGTAAACTTTCATTTTATGAGTTTCTGAGGATTTGAATACATCAGCACAGGTGCTGTTGGGTCACTCCTCCCCTGCTTTCTAAAATTGCTATATGAAAAAAATTCCTTCTGTCTCTTTATCACAAATATTACACACTATAATTGTATCAGTATAATTTGTATTATTAGTTGAATAACTGAACAGTGCTCCCAATTATCAAGTGGTAAGCTGCATTATATTAACTGGGAAAGAATTCATACAGTGTAAACACAAAGGATAACACACTTCTTTAGAAAATATGAGATTGAAAAAATCTGGGGAAAAGGATAACACACTTCTTTAGAAAATATGAGATTGAAAAAATCTGGGATTGAAAAAAACTCTAAGGCAAATTTAATAAAATCTATAATTATTTTGCATAATATTTTTGTTTATTAAGACTTAACTCACAAAATGTAGTTTATATACTCTTTATATCCAGAAGTATAGTATAATATACCATCTCTTTCCTGATAGCTTCTACACTTTGCTATTTAGGATAATAACAGACCCCACATAAAACAAAAAATTATTTTGATGATCAGGAAAGTGTATTTTGCTGTGTAATTAATCCTCTGTAAAAGGGTTTTTTTTTTTAACCCTGTGATTAAAGCCTCTTTAGAAATAGCTTTTTCCTCCACAGTTTTCTGCATTCTGTTAATCTTATCTATTTGAATCTCTCTCTCTCCACAATTTTCCTGCTTATCAGAAAATATGTTTAATACATTGTGATTAGCTCATTTGATGGAGATTTATAATTTACATTTTATGAAATTCATGCTGTTCTAAACAGTTCTTTTATTATATTTCCAGAGTATGCTAATAACAAAAGAGACAATCTATATTTATTCTTCACTAAATAAAAGCATCACATTGGTACACGAAATGTGATAGAGAGGGCAGCCTTAAGTAGAGGTATACAAACCAGTCAAAACTGGATTAAAAACAGACAAGCAAAGGCTTAACAAATATCGGCATGATGGATAGGTTTGTATAGATTGCTGAAGCTCACCCAGAGTGAAATCACATTTTCTATTCAGCCTTGTGTGTTGAACTTGCCATTAAACCTACATAAGGGTCTTATTTTCTCTTTCTGAAAAAATAATATTCCCTTGCTTCTTTCAATCAACAGAGATAAGAAATATGGTTCTTCCCATATATGACTTATAAAGTCTATTTTTTTTAACTTCATAAGTATTAAATGCATTAATTTTATTTTCTTTTCACCCCAAATTTCCAAAAGGTTTTGTTCTTCCTATGCAGCTTTCATTTCAGACTTAAAAAAGGAGTGGCACAGAATAAAAGTTTCAGGAAAACTCACCTGGAAAAAATATATACTATTCTTGCATAAGGCAAAAAATAAGATGTGCTGCTGGACTATTTTCTAAAAATTATTTAATTATTATCTATTAATTTTATATTTCATCATATATCAGCCACGTAAAAGTATGTGATACCAATATTTTACAGCAGGACTGGTAGCTACTTGTGAAATGCACTGTTTCCTCTTTTATCATTTTAATTTTAACAGTAAGTTTATAGAATCTTATATTGTGAAGAAATCATGACTGTGACAGGGAAGGTGAATTAGTTATCATATACTCAAGAAGAGAGATATGTTTACTTTCACTGTCACCTTGTGCATTACACACACAGTAGATCAGAGTATAATGAGCATGACACATGAAAATGTTTTATACTAGATAACGATCCAAGGATTTTCTACAAAAAAGACAAATGGAAAAATACTTCTGCTTTAGTAAGCATTGAAAAGTGCAAATCAATAATTAAGGCTAAGAAATAAAAGGGCAAGGAATTTAGTGAGATAGATGCAATGAATTGCAATGAAAGCAATGAATTGCAATGAGATGAATGAATGTATATTCTGAATACCCTGAAGAAGACCTGTTAGAATCAGTAAGGTATTTCTGCTCAGAGAGTACCAGTTCTCAAAAGTGCAGTGTTTATATCTACCATCTGATGTTCAGCCTGTTAGGAACAAAGCAGACCTGCCAGGGTGGCTACTCACACGTACTTTCTGCACATGACACTTACTGGAAAAGAGGGGAGTTTGTACGTGCTCCTCTATAAAAGTGGGACATGATTAGAGAGAGCAGACATTCAGACGAGCTCATGGGCTCTCTACACTAAAACATGTACTGGGCTTTGGAATCACCCTGTCTGGTAATAGTAGCTGCTCTTGTTTCTGATTTGAATTGATGTGAAGCTTTGAGCATAGCTATAAACTTGAAAGATAAGACTACCTATAAAATGACTGGAAGAAAAAATAAAATGAGTAAGATCCTTGAAAAAGTATTCCTGACCTTTTGTGATAGAAAAGTTTGAGTAGGTACAAAAAGCTTCTTATTTGCAGATTTCAATTTATCATCTGAGCCTTGGATTAATTTTCAGTAATTCTGACTTGTTCCAGTATTTACAAGTCTGTATTTTTCTCTTTTTTTTATTTTTTTTTTTTCCCCCTCAGTTTATTAGATTTTGATATCCCTGTGCAACAGGGCAAAACAAAAACGCAAACACTCCCTGAAACTCATAGCCCAAGCATCAGAATTAGGTAAGAACTAGAAATCCTTTGTGGTCAGAAATGAGCTGTTTTGGTTGGGTTTATTTTCTTTTGTATTTAAGTTGAATACAAGGGTTTCCATTATTATTTTAATCATTCAAAATATAAGTAAATTGAAAATTCTCTCAGAGAGATATTCTGAAAACTCTTAATAAAATGGTTTTCGTGCAGAGTCAGGAATATGGGGTCATCAAGGAAATTTAAATGTTAGACATCTGCTTCTATGCTGTGGCAGCCATGGGTTTTATTCGCAATTTCCTTATTTGTTTTGTAACTTAAAAATTAGAAAATAGAAACATTGCCAAAAGTTAAATGGAATAAGTTCCACATTTTGTGGATTTTTCCCCATGAATTTCTACACTTTCTTATTTAAAAAAAAAAAAAAAAAAAAAAAAAAAAAAAAAAAAAANAAAAAAAAAAAAAAGTAGTGTAAAACTCACATTCCCAAAGCCCATTTTCCTTGTCAACCTGAAAGTTTTCTTCCCAAAATGAATCAGAGGAAAAAATACCATTGTAAAGTATTTCACTTCCAAGTTGAGGAGCAAGTAAAGTGTCAGCAGCTAAAGTGCAGATTAAATTTTGCTGCAAACAATGAATTTTTTTTCCAATTTATTTCTCAAATTTTCCTCCAGAGGCTCTCACCTAGATTTTCTTATTCTCTCTCGCTGGGGAATAAATTTAATGTTAGGAAATATATTTTACTAATGTTAATCCCAGTAGATAAATACACTTGGATGTTCCTTTTAAAACACATTGCTAAGGAGAAAAAGTAAGCATTCCTGGAATGCTTTGTGAATAACTGAGTGTCCTTTTATAATAAATCCGGAATTAAAACTACAGAATTATTACAAAGTGATATTTATAGGTCTTGGTCCCCAAATTTCACTACCAGAACAACACTACATGACATGGATGATGTAGGACTTCTGCCATTAAGTAAGTTGACCACTGAAATAAAGGTGAATTAATTGATTTTTTCAATTAAGAATAAAAAAATTGGAAATAAAGAATATTATCCTTCATCTACATTTTTTGGGATCCTATGAGCAGCTATGCTGCTTAGGGTACTTAAAATATTTGTGTAACACAAAACCCTGGAATTAAGTGGTCTCCCTTGTTTTTAAATATTGGTGCAGTCAAAAGTAATGTTCAGTTCTCTCAATTTCCATCGGTTTAAGACAGAAAATATAGCTGAGTTTCAGAAAAAACAGTATAAAGAGCAGAAAACTCTGGAATAATCTTGCTATAGAAGTCATATCACTTTGGAGCATTGTAAGTATACCAGAGTAAAGCTTTCTTAATATATAATACAGAGAAAATCTGACTGATAGAAATTTGATCGGGAGGCGCTGTGATTCAGAAATAATTTTCTGGCACACTGTGATAACAGAGTAAGAAGCACCTGTCACACCTGACTACACATTTCTGTTTTTTTTATCATCTGAAGCATTTCTATATACACACACTTCTAAAATATTTATAGGTGTCCTAATACACCAGACACATGGTTTCAGTTTTCTGTTGCATCAAAAGATGAAGGAGGAGAGGACTTCCTGAGGAGAAATACACATCATCCAGACTAAACCTATTTAGCAAAATGTTGATGTGAAGAGATTTGAGTATATGCCACTCATTCAAGCAGAGCAATAACTCTCTGGAGGGAGAAAAATGGGAGTGAAAATTGGATATGTTGTGATATCATAAGGGCAAAATACAAAAGAAGTTGATAATCACAGATTTGAAAGTTTCTAGAGTTGGAAAACACTACTTCACTGCCTTTGCAGAGAAAGGCAAAATACATGGGAAATCCTTGCTATGTAAGTAATTTGGAAATTACTCTAAACGTTCTACAGGATAGATGACCATTCAAAATATGAGTTTATTCGCAAACATATAGAATAGGATCACCATCTTAATGAAAAAAAATGTTCTGAATAATATTTAAGTTGTATATGTCGACTTATATGCAGAAAATTCCTGTACACACCAATCCATATTCCAAGTTCAGTACTGCTGTAGATTAATTTATTTTGACTATGTAAAAAATCTACATCATGATGTCAACTTATTGCCACATTATATATAAGTAACTATTGTGACAGTCATGGAAGGAGAAAGGGAAAGGAGGGGAATAGGAAGAGTGAGGGCAGGAATGGGGGTTGATAAAAAAAGAAAATATTTTATTGTCTTAGCGAACCTTCAACTCTCTCAGAAAAGAAAAAAAGAAATCAGCAGCATGACTACAGTTTTAAAGGAACAAACTTTTCTCTAGAAACAGAGAAACACAGCTACACCACAGCAATAATAAATTTCCACACTTGGAAAAGAATTATTAGAATGTGCAAAACAAAATAACATATATGGAAGGCAGTATCAAGACAAAAGAACATCCAAAGATAGCAAAGAAGGAATAAAAAATAAAACTAAGAAAGAGGCACTGAGACAAATAAAAATGACTCAATGTTCTTTCTGTAGACTTTCCTTGTTTGAGTTATTACATTTCAGATTATTGAAGTCACCATTTTCAGATTTATGTAAAAACTACATGATCTAATAAACAATAAGGCAAAAGCCTGATGTTATAAAGGAAAATGCATTATTACAAAAATTCTATTGGGTGGACTAAAACACTCAACTTACTTAAGCCACGAAATATTTATAAATGAAGAGAAGCGATTGTCTTCCTCCACAGGAAATATTTAGAAATACTTGACTGAAACATATGTATGCAAAATCAGTTTTATAGATAAAATAATCAAAAACTAAGGTAATTTAGTCTTTAATAATTAGAAGGCCTCATATTCCCTCTAGAGAGAATGCAGTTAAAGTAATTGCTGAAGATCTGTTCTCAAATGACAAAATAATGTAGCAAAACAGGCAGAGTTGCCCATTACCCTCTTCTGCTGATTCCATCATGATCATTCAATTAGTGAGCCAAAGCATAACCTTTGTCAATTAACCAGCTGGAGCACACACTCCTTCCTAAACTTAACTGTTGGCTCCAGTTGCGAAGTATGAGATTTTAATATATTGCTTTTAGGTTATTGCAAGAAACAATTAGTCAAACCTTTGATCCCTTGTATGAACCTGAATTCAGTGACAGAAACACTGAAGTACACTTCAGAACAGGACAGAAAACCAGATTAGTTCTACAGGTACTCTGATGAAAATTGATAATCAGTTGTCATTTCATTCCCTTCCAATAACCCTCAGGTATTTAACATATGAAAGCTATATAGTTTGGGATAATTTTGGGATAGCCACTTTTCTAAGGAAGAATTTGGGGCTGATTCAAGTAGCATTGATCACGGGCTACAGATCAAACAGAAGTTTAAAGAACTGTAAATGTAGCTGGCTTTGATTTGTTTTAAAAGAAATAGGATTAAGAAGGTAAGTTGTTAACAACATCTCAGAAACACTCCTGGAGGAGCTTGACTTTGTCAATTTAAATGTTTAGCATCTGCTCAGCAAAAAAACATATGTGTCAAGAGGATGGTGAACATTAAATTATTGCCTGAAACAGCAGCAGTTTTAATTGATTGACAATCAAACACAAACAAAAAATTAAAAAAAAAGTAAATGAAAACACTGCAAGAATGGACAGTTTTGTAATTGGAAATTGTAAAAGTCACGGAACATGGCTTATTGCTATCTGTTTGAATGGAAGAATTGCTTTGAGGAAATCTTTGTATGGAGCCTGGATATGAGCAATATTGGCTCTCATAAAATAAGGGTGGGGTTTTTTTAGTACTTTGAGCATGAGTGGACATAGCAAATACGGAGTTGTGCTGATTCTGTAAAAAGTGACAAAACACTTATATACTCATACTAATGTGCACTTTTGATCCAGTCTCAGATTATGCAAAATATTTCTGGGGAATATTGTTAATCTCAGTAACAAGAAATAAAAAGAAAAAATATTTAGGAGATCAAAATGAGACTAATATTAATTTAATTGAAAAACTACTTTTTAACAAATAAAATATGAATTTATTGGTCCTGCTTCAGCAACCCAGGTGCATTCTACAGTTGGAGTGACTAACTACATCAGTGGACAAGGGGTGGGCTACGGAAGTAGTTTATCTGGACTTTTGTAAACCCTTTGACATGGTCCTCCACAACATCCTTCACTCTGAATTGGAGAGAGACGGGTCCAAATGGTGACAGTAACAAGTGGTGTCCCTCAGGGGCCCATAGTGGGTTATTTATCGTCATTAATGACATAGACAAAGGGATTGAGTGCACCTTCAGCAAGTTTGCAGATGACACCAAGGTGAGTGGTGTTGTTGACAAACCTGAAGAGTGTGTCACATTCTCTGCCATCCAGAGAGACCTGGACAAGGCCAAGAAGGGGCCCGATGGGAACCTCAAGTGTTTTAACACGGCAAAACACAAGGTGCTGCATCCGGGTCGGGGCACTCCCCAGCATCAGTCCAGACTGGGGGATGAACAGATGGAGAACAGCCCTGCTGAGGACTCAGGGGTGCTGGTGGAGGAGAGGCTGGACATGACCCAGCAATGTGCATTTTCAGCCCAGAAAGCGAAACATATCCTGGGAGGGATCCAAAGCAGCGTGGCCAGCAGGGTGAGGGAGGGGATTCTGCCCCTGTGCTCTGCTCTGGTGAGACCCCACCTGCAGTGCTGCATCCAGCTCTGTGATTCCCTGAACAAGGAAAGACATGGACCTGTTAGAGTAGATCCAGAGGAGGGCCACCAAGATGATTAGATGATTAGAGAGACAGAGCACCTCTCCTATGAGGAAAGGCTGGGAGAATTTGGATTGTTCATCCTAGAGAAGGCTTTGGCATGACCTAATTGGAGCCTTCCAGTACCTGAGAAGACCCTACAAGAAAGATGAAAAGGGAACTATTTACAAGGACATGTAGTGATAGGACAAGGAGGAATGACTTCAAACTGAAAGAGTAGGTTTGGATTAGATATGAGGAAGAAATTCTTTACTGTGAGGTTGGTGAGGCACTCAAACAGGTTGCCCAAGTAGTTCTGGAGGTGTTCAATATCAGGTTAGATGGAGCTTTGAGCAAGCAGTTGTAGTGGAAAGTGTCCCTGGCCATGGCAGAGGGTTGGAACTAGATCATCTTTAAGGACACTTTCCAACCCAAACCACTCTATGATTCTATGATTTATTATGTAAAAATTAAAAAAATTAAGTGTGGCTGGCAGAGTATTTGAGAAACTCTCTTTTCCCACACAAACTATGTAAAACAAACAGATAACACTTGAACATCTGATATTTGTCCTGAGATGTTTTGATTCAGACCAAAGGTTTTGGAACTGGATGTTGTGAGGCTCCAGCCTATCAACTTGGGGCGTGGTTGAACACCTGATGGGTTCTTACCATATATAAAGGGGATATAATAATAAACGTGGCTACTACTGCTGCTTTTGACTGGACTGGCTGTGTGTCTCTTTGCTCGCTCTCTAATGACAATAAAGTAAGTAACTTGTATAAATTCATAACCTAAAAGCCCACTTGCAGTGCTTCTGGTATTATTAATATACTTCTGATATTATTAAATATCCCAAACACCACTGTTTAAGTCATTTTTGCCCCAAAGCTGACATCAATACATGCAATTATTTCCTTTGGGAATGTATACAATCACCTTAATTGGAAATATGATTGAAATCATTGAAATATGATTCTCCATTATATTTCCCTTTGAATGTATACAGACATGCATGTAAGCATACATAAACTCTTCAAGGGTTAGGAAAAAACCTTTTACCTTTTGGGGTTAGTCTTCAGCTAAAGATATATGTATTTTCAGTCTTTTTTTTTTTTTTTTCAGATATATAGAACATTTGCTTCAATCCATAACCTGAGAGCAAATACCCAGGTAGATATTCTTTTAGGTTACACATTTCTCAAGAACGAAATATCCTTATCCTTTACCCCCAAACAACGTGTTTCTGAAATAATTAATATGTGATGTAGTACTTTAACGAAGTTTTTTATTTGTCTGAAAGCTCTCAATGAAGCTTCTTTCAACTGACTGAAATTTTATTATTCTGTTCTGATTATGTCATCTTATATGAAAGTGAAATCACCACATCCCATTTCAGTGGTTTGAAAAATGATTCAATATGCAATTTAAAAATATGATTATTCAATGCAAATTGAGAAACCATGTCGGAGAAAACCCCTATTTGAATCAGTAGTGAGTATGAAAGCCAAATAAAATCTTTTCAGTCACAATTTTGGTGTCCTGTCACTTTATCTTTTGTAACTTTTACAAGCCAAGCTTTCACAAGAAAAAAAAAACTTTCACTTAGAAAGTTGCTAAGAATTATCTTTAGCTTGCCTCTTGAGGAATAATTATTTCATATCACTGGTGTGTCAAAGATGGAAGGTTTCAAATCAGTTCTGAAATTGGTTGTTCCTCCTAATGAAGTAACATTTGCAGGGTTCATTACTCTGTTATGCATTTCTGCTAAACCATAGTGAAGGTTTAAAAGAACAGCCCAACCAGTAATTTGTTTTTGTACTACATGAAATGCTTTCTGCCATTTTAATACATTGCAAAGTTTTTCCTTTTGTGTGCTGTCCTAAAGCCAGTTTTCTCTACACAGGAGTGAAAGTGAAATGAGCTTTTTGAAAATAAGTTTTTTATAAAAAAACCAAGAATCATTTCACAAACACTTCTCAGTGTAGATTTTTACATTGGCCCTAGTTCTCCAGGCTTGCTTTAGTGTTATTGGGGAAGATGGCATATAAATCACTCTATAAGGACTGCCTGTTTCTCCCACTTAGCTATAAAGGGAGTTCAGATATTCAGTACTCTGTTCAGAACACAGATGACCAATGCCATGAAGGTACTCTCAAGTATCCCACCTCATTCGCCTCCAGAAGACCACAGGCTCAGCATGCAATCTGTCAGGCCTGTCCCAGATAGCCTAGGGTAACTCATGTGCTTTCGTGCTGTCACAGTTTCAAAGGGCCTGTGAAGTAGCTCGAAGGTCAGTGTACAGGTATCTGGAGTGGGATGCAGTTCAAGATTAGTATCTTTCAATATAGATTTACTGTGTATATGTGAGCTCTTTTGTAGGCACCCATTATAGTCAGAATTGATCTATGGCTTCATATGCCTCCAACAGAGGCAGCTAGTGCCTTTTGAGGTATCCTCAGGTATTTGAGAGCTCTGCTCTCAAGTGCTGGAAGATGGGATAAATAGTTTTTTTTATGTTCCTCCGGATTGGCAGATGAAAGCCAGCTGCCCAGAGACAGTCCAGTACATCTCAGGAATCCTTGGAGGCACAAGTGACTTGTACTTAGGAAAAGCAATGCATCCTAGCAGAGAATCTGTTCAAACTGTGGTACACACCTGGTGTCTTTTCACCTGAATAACTTCCTAATCTTAATGAATAAGGGTTTGTTGTCTAAACATAATAGTATACTGACATTTGAGATGACTTAGTGTTTCATGTCCAAGAGTACCCATAATATTCTCATTCAATACCACCTTCCAAAATACCTCAACATGAAGATTTTATTTTCTGAACTGTGAAGGTAAAAGTCATTGTAATCCTGGAATTGGATTACCAGGTCTATACAGGCATACTTGCATGTTTGTGTGCCTCCATCAGCAGCACCTATGGAGTCAGGGACACCTGAGTCACTCCATGACTGAAGTCTCTGATCTCAGCTTCCCCTATTTTGTTAAGTCCCTTAACAGTTCTTTGCCATTAATATAATCTGCTTTATTATTCTTTCTTTAGTAGTTCTTTTACCATTGACCATCCATAAGATGCTTTCACCTGCTTTTCACCTAAGTATGCTATTTATGCCATACTCTTATTTATTTGCCTGTAAAATAATTGACTGCACATTCTTGCCAATATCCTACTTTCCAATTCCTGTTATATTCCCTTTCCTCTCTCTTTCAGTCTCTCAGAGGTCTTTTTTGATGTCACATTTTCCCACCACTCTTCCCCACTGTGAAATATTGCAGAATTAGGACTGTTTTAATGAGCTGTCTACCATATTAAACAGCTGTAACTGTTTAATACCTCACTATACTGTAGGGACATTACTTAAATTTAAGTATGTGAAAGTATAACAGTGACCTCAAATAGCTATTTCTATTTTTATTTCTTAACTTCAAATTTTATGGGTATTTGATATATTTTCAGCTGAGGACTGTTTCAGTCAATCTAACAGATTCTTTACACATTGAGTTTGCTCCTGACACCCTCCTTTTACACTTAATTAACTTGATTAAATATTTATACTGCTGTCACAGCCTATGTCCCCATCAAGATTGAAGTCCTGTTGTGTTAACTGCTAGGTACAGTACAAACACAGAACTCCATCATATTAGTTATTTATGAAAAATATTGTTAGCTTTCCATAAAGAATTACTTGCTGTATGAAATATGATTCAATTTTTTGTATAGAAAATAACCTTGCTTAATATAAAGTGCTGGCTGGCTCTAGGATCTCTGCGAACCAAGGTGTGTGCTGTCTCATTATATAACCCTGCCACTACATCTGGTGACCCTGTGTGTTCAGATCAGCAGGCTCGGAGATACAGTTTTTCCCGCCCTCTCACTGCCCCCGCCTGTTTTGAGGCTTTTTTTTTTTTCTTTTTTGGAGAGAAATGGGGAGCAGCGATCCAGCGCTGTCTGTGTGGAAGGCTGCCTTGGAAAAAGCGGAGGTTGAGGTATCAAAGAATTCCCTCTGCACCCTTTTGCAATGGGCTTTCTTGCATGGGTTCGTGGCAGTCTGGTTCCCCCCCACGGACGCCGCGTTATGGATGGAATTCAGTGAGGTTACTTGTCACAAAATTATGTATGGAGATTCCGACACTCTCAGTCTCTGCTGCACTTGGAGATGTGTTTTTGATGCGTTAACGCACTTGACTGCACACTCAGGACCGCAGGACATTTCCTCCACCCTGAATCCCTCCGCTGGTGAGGATTGATCTGCGCAGGCTCAGTCTGCAGCCATGCGGGCTGTCTCAAATGGCTCTGTCCAGCCAGTGAATACGTCGCCGTGGGATTATGACCCTCCTACGTTCCATCCCCAAGAGATAGGCTGACTGAAATACTGAAGAGAAAAGGGGGCCGGCCTGGCCCCGCCGCGGCCGCTGGCATTGTGGCACCTGGCCCGGTGCCATCATGCATGCCATATCTGCGCACGGCCCTGATCCCAGCTGCGCATGCACTTTGGGGCACCGGTGCCCGTCAGTACCGGCGTGCCACGCGCTCCTGACTCACTGCCCACTGCGCATGTGCCCGTGCTGTGTGCGCCGGCCCTGCCGCCTGGCACTGCAGACTGTTCCCTAGCAGATATATTCTGGCTGCTGACCGGTATCTCGCAGCAGCTGGAGGTGCTTGTGCAAGCCTCTGCTTCGCCATGCTGCAGCTCAGAGCCACCGGCTCTAGCGGCAGGGAAAGAGGCAGGGGCGGTGCCTCTTCCCGCTATGGCAGAAGTGCTGGAGAATTCCCAAGCGTCAGCAGAAGCATAGGCGGATTCCCCGAGGAACGCAGAAGCGCCGTGCCCAGTGGCAGCAGCAGCAGATACCCTGCATCTGGGAACAGTTGCGGTGGCAGAAACTCTGCATCTAGCGGAGGCTCCGCGTTCAGCAGCAGCGGCGGTAGTGCCCGCGCCACGCCTGGTGGTGGCTCCTGTGATGGACAGGGCGCTAAAAGCGGCTGACGCTGGCAGCATTCCGATGCGCTCACAGCGTTCGCATAGTGGTCCTCCAGCTTTGCCACCCTCCCTCCACTCCACTCCAAGCTCTGTCGGCACGCCATGTTTGGGCTCGGCGACTGCCCCAGCCCTGCCCCCGGCATTCGTGCTGGGCTCAGCGAGTAAGCTTCGCTCTGACGACTTGGATAGTGAAACAGATGGCACGCTGGCTCCGGGGCAAAGAGCTGTGGTCACCGAGTGGCGAAGAAGATGCCTGTTGCAGTCCCGCCTGTGGACCTTTACAGATTGCAGCGTGACTGTATGCCCCAGAAACCCCAGACGTTTCTGGAAAACAGTGAAATGGGGGGTTTTGGAGTCGGGGAATTGGAGTCTTTTGGAGAAAGCGGGGGTTCCAGACCAGACAGGAGAGTCTGTGGAGGATCAGGTGGCTACTATGGCACCTCCAGAAGGGGTCCCAGTGGATCAGGGAGATAGCGCCATCCTGCAGGGAAGACCCCTAACCTTTCCCATGTTTAAGGACCTCCCAAACTCGGGTCAACCACACAGGTATGATGTATTCGCTTGGAAAGTTATGCAAGATTTGCAAGCCAAGATAGCACAGTATGGGGTTGGTTGTCCTGAGGTCATGCAAATTATCAGAGTTATGAACACTGATCTGTTAGCTCCTTTTGACATTAAGCACTTAGGTCAGGTTCTCTTCCATCCTGTGCAATATTCAGTTTTTGAAAATAACTGGAGAAAAATGGCTGAGAAGTGTGCTTCGCGGAACATACACTTGCCTGCTGATGATCCCAGACATGCAGTTGGGGTAGATGCCCTGATGGGGACTGGGTATTTCTCGAACCCTGACCTCCAGGCCACTTGGGATCCTCTGGTCCTGGAGCAAGCCCAAAAAATTGGGATGGGAGCCATCATAAAAGCCATAGACATGGCTGCTCCAAAAGTACGGTATACAAAAATAACCCAGGGGCAATCCAAGCACTACCTAACTTCTGTAGAGAAAATAGCCACTGTTCTGGAGAAACAGGCGGAAGATGATGCTATGAAGCAGAAATTATGTAAACAATTAGCAAGAGACAATGCCAATGATGAGCGTAGGAAAATCATAGATGTGTTGCTAGGGGAATCTTCGCTTGCAGAGATGGTCGAAGCTTGTTCTAAGGTGGGTTCAGGGAACCACATAAGATCTGCTGTGGCCGCATTTCTGCCACCTGGTCAGATACCCGCTGACCAAGGACAAAAACAGCCCAAGGCCAGAAACAAACGGAAAAAAGCTAAATCACAGCAAAAGGAAAATACGGGGACTAGGATTCCCCAGTGTAAGAGGTATGGTGAACCAGGGCATTGTCTGGAATACTGTAGGTCCCAGTACCATGTTGATGGTTGCCCTTTGTCAGGAAACGTGAGGAGAAGTGCAATGAGGCGGAATTTCCCTCCTACGCAACCCTTCCCCCAAAACAGGGTGCCGGCACAGGCCTATCCAGCCAATGTAGAGATGGCACCCAAGGATCAGCCTGAATTGATGTCTACACCACAAGGACAGTTGTCCTAGATTCTGGTAACTTTCATAGAGTCTCTTTGGATATATGTGGGCCCCTAGGTCAGGGACTCAGTGGGCTGCTGGTAGGGAGACCCGAGGTCACCCATCAAGGAATTTCTGTCCACCCAGATATTATAGATGTAGATTTTACAGGTCAGATTCATGCTTTGGTTTCCACACCATTACCTTCTGTTACTATCCCTGAAAAGACTCACATTGGTCAACTACTGCCTTCTGATACTTGTATAGCACAACAGGCTGACGGAGACTGCAGCACCAGATCCCTGGAGCTACCACACATCTGCTGGGCTGCAGACATTTCTAGTCAGAGGCCGCAGATGACATGCACCCTAATACTACCAAAAGCCCGTCCGCGCCGAATTCGGCTATAAGATTTGATTGATACAGGTGCTGATGTAAAGGTTCTCTCTTCCTCCTCATGGCCTTCTACATGGCCTCTGGCCCCATGGATTCGGCCATCGCAGGGCTAGGAGGAACCGCACAGAGTCAACGGAGCAAGTGACCCGTGTTGGTGAGAGACCCAGAGGGACACACGGCCACAATCCAGCCCTATGTTACTTCAGCTCCAGTTAATGTCTGGGGGCAGGACATGTTGGCAGCCTTGTGGGTGAGGATTGGGACAGATTTACCTGGAAAGAGGGATCTGAGTGGCAGGTGCTGAAGAGCCATGAGTCAGGCTCTGCCCAGTTGATTGAATTGCAGGCGGTTGCCATGGCTTTTCAGCGGTTCTCTCAAGTACCTTTGAATTTGGTCACTGACTCTGCTTACATAGCAGATAATGCACTCATGGTGCTTTGAAGCATNGGAAGGCCCGCATGAACTTATTGCTTGGGGCCGTGGGTATGCTTGTGTTTCCACAGATACTGCGGTATGGTGGTTGCCTGCAAGATTCGTTCACTGACCTGAGGCTCCAGAGGCAGAACCGGCAACCTCAAAATGATGACAAGAATGCAGAACCTCAACCGAATGATCCTTCTGATGAGAGCCAGAATATCGACCATCAGGCAGACGGTCCTTCCACAAGCAGAGACTGAACTTTAAGTTTCCTTTCTTATGGAGTCAGAAAACAAGGACTTTAAAAACTATGTTTAGAATTAATTTTGATAGAACTGTGATATCGAATTGGGTTTGATAGATATAGCACCCATGGTATTGCTGGAGAGTCTCTCTGTCCACCTTAAACCAGGATCTGGTTTGGGCTCTGTTCGGTAACCGGCCACTACCAAGCAGACTCCTTATTGGTATTCAATTTAGGCTTTGTTTGGCAACTGGCCATTACCAAGCAGACCCTTTATGCTGAGTTTGTTTTCCCTTCCACAAGGGACCCGCAGAGGACTGCAGGCGATACCTTCCCTTTAGGTTCTTAAACAAAAAGGGGGAATTGTAGTGGCCCAAGGCTTGCTGTCTGGGGCTGCTTGTGAGAAAATCCTTCTTTCCCACAGGAGGTATGAAAACAATAAGATAAACCAACTGTTGTTTGCCATTCTTGTACGATATGTTTTGGATTAGGGTGGTGTAGGACCTAGCCAACCATATGCCTGGGTTCCTACTATATAAAAAGGACAATACAATAAACTGGGCTGCTGCTGGCTGGCTCTCAGATCTCTGGGAACCAAGGTGTCTGCTGTCTCATTATTACAGATCGCTGCCATAATAAAATGCTTTAATATGAAGGAAAAATTATACAGTTTTTCACAATTAAGGATTAAGATGGCTGTCTGATTATAGTAGCAGTAATATATTACCTAAATTATAATTATGAGCATTATCATTATGTTCAATCAACATGACCATCAATACTTACTGCAAGGTATGCAAAATGAGAAATACAAATAGCTTTATAACAAGTAGCACTTCATATGTCTTGTTAGTGGCAAAATAGACCATAAGGCAGACGTTTGCATTCATAGGAAGGAAGAGTAAATATGGAGCTCATATGTTAGTTTTTAAATGAGCTCATACATTACGTGTCTCACATAGCTCAGAAGCAAAGCAGCAAATGAAAAAGTTATCTAAGGACATACACAGGAGAAAATTCTAATCCTGATACATATCCCTCTACATATACTAAGCTCGTATTATTTCTGAGTAAGTTACTAAGAAAGCAAAACAAATGAATAAGTTCACAGCAGGGACTGGTAGGGCAGGATAATAACCTAAGCATGGCAAAATTCCCAGTTCTACTAAATTAACAGAAATAGAAATAATCTTGATATAATCCAAATTTAAGGTTGCACAATTTTTATTTAGACTTATAAGAAAATGAGTTTTTATTTTGACTTGCAAGAAAATGAGAAAGAGAGAACCTGACAGTTATTTAAGTAGTAATTACAGCTCCTGTAATATTTCAGAAAATAAATATGCCATTGTGTTCAGAGAACTTCATTCCAAGTTTAGATGAGGCACCAAAGAATTATGGCTACTCTGACCATCACCTTGTAAGAAATGTATACTCATAAAATAACTTCATACCACAAATTTCAGTTACAGATCTCCTCAGATACCTATACTCTGAGTTGCCTCAGATTAAGGAGCCTATTGTGATTTTCAAACGTGTTCTTAAATTCTGCCTATACACGTGGATGCACTCATTCCATAAGGCCTATTCCTCCTATTAAAGCAAGCCTGGTGCACATCCTAAGACCATCTGAGACAGAATGTACTTAGAAACTGTAATGGAATATGTTTAAGGGTTAAACATGACTATTGTATCTTGACCACAATTAACAGATTGGGATTTTTATAGGGATTAGGTGAGTGTGATCAATTAACAATCAGTGATAAACTAAGATTAGATAAAATGTCTCTATTATGTTTCCTAAAGATAAGATAGTAATTATTTCAGTGATATCCTCAAATGGAAAAATAGCAGAAAATAGGGCTACAGAACCATAGAGCTTAAAGGGAAGGATAAATTTTATGAAGTTTTTGTGTATGTGAACATACTGTCAAACAGTGTGCAACCAGTGTGAAACAGCACACAGTATCTTGGCATCAGTCACAAATTAGTAGTTTCCAGCATTTACCTTTGTTTGGTAAATAAATACCTACTACTGTTGGAAAGTAGCATGAGAACCAGAGCTATTAACACTTCCAAGTAGTGATACATTTACAAATAGCATGTATTCCCAATGTAGTGACAAGGTTAAATAAATGTGTGTTCCCTTAGCTATTCTGAGATCTGGATGAAGCTAAATACCTCATTCAAGATGGTAAGTAAATAGATTACTTTTGAAATTGTGTGCATTTAATGAATTCCCTGTTTAAGTAAGGTAAAACAAAACACAATTAATATAACTCAGTCTTCAAGTGAAGAGTTTAGATATGGGGTTACTTTTGGGAGAAACAAAAAGCATTGTTAACTACAAAACATTGCTTTGCAAATATTTCTTGATGGTCTGATTTTTCTTTTTTCAATATAGTATTCACCATACAACACTGAAATAAAACTTGAATGATACTCAATTAGTAAAATATTCAGAAGGGCTTAAAGGAATAAGAACAAAAATGTCTTTCACTGTCAATGTTGCACAGATTTGAAAATGCACAAGTTGAAAGACCAACCTCTCATCTTCCAATATTTGGAAAAAATTTGTTCTGTTAATATTGTTGAAGCTTGTCTCTTAGAAGAGTGAGAATTCCCCATTCAGCCTCCTGTCTGAAGATGCATATGTCTTTGGAAAAACGGGGAAAGATTCTGTTTAATTTATGAATGGGTTAGAAATAACTGTTTATAGACAGTGACATCTGTCATGTTGATATGGCATCTATTTTCTCTCTCAGCTGCTAGGCCACCAGAATATTAGTTTGTTTTACAAGATAGGAAGATAAGTTTGCAGCTGGAGGATATCTTTGGAATTTGCTTGAGATTTTCTGATAGCCTTGCTCTTCTGGTATCTAGCATTACTGATACAAGCTGACAGATCAGTCTGGTTACAGAAGTGCGTGGTCATATTGCTCCAGCCCCCTGCGATCTGAGGCCATGCACCACCTCTCTGTAACCTGCCTGCTCCCACCCTCGCTGAGGTGGGATCCCTGGCTGGGCCCACAGATGAGGCTCAGCAGTTCTTGCCTTTTGGGTAGACATTGTCTGCCTGAATTTCTCTGAAGTTTTCAATTCAGTTTTCCACAGACTCCTCCTAGAGAAATTGATGTGTTATGGTCCAGATGGGTGGAGAATTGTCTGTCTGGTGGCATCCAGAGGGGTGGTTGTAAATAGCTCCTTTACAAAATGACATTCTGCCACAAGTGGAGACCTCCAGGGATCAATATTGGGCCCAGTGTTGTTCAATATCTTAATAAGTGATCTGGTATGAGATTGAGTATACCCCGATAAAGTTTATGGATGTTAGTAAACTGAGCAGGGCAGTGGACAGGAAAGAGAGACCTGAATAGGCTGGAAGAGTGGGCTAACAAGACCCTTATGAAGTTCAACAAAGAAAAGTCCAAGGTCTCGCACCTGAAAAATATAATACAGGAATAGAGCATAGGCTGGTGTCTACCCAGCTGGGGAACCGTTCTATGGAAAGGGACCTGGGGATGCTGGTGGACGAGCTCAGTGTGAGCGAGCAGTGCTGCTGCAGCAAAGAAAGCCAACAGGATGCTGGGCTGCATCAAAAAGGACATCATCAGCAAAGATTAACAAATCATTATCCTAAACTATTCAGTGCTTGTCAGGCCACATCTGGAATCACAGGTTCAGTTTTTGGTCCCTGCTATTCAAAATAATGCCAGAGAAGGTCCAGATAAAGGCCAGAAAGATGATCAAGGGTCTGGGAAGCCTGCCATGTGAGGAAAGGCTGAGGGAACTGGGTTTGTTCCGCCTTGAGAAAAGAAGGCTGAGGGGAGACCTGATCACCATGTTTCAGCATTTAAAGGGTGGCTACAAAGAAGATGGAGACTGTTTTTCAAAGGAATAATGTAGGAAAGACGATGGACAGTGGGTACAAGTTACTCCTGAGGAGACACCAATTTTTCACAATGAAGACGATTAGATATTGACATAATCTCCCCAAGGAAGTCGTGGGTTTCTCAACACTGGACACTTTTAAACTGAAGAGGGTTCTGGACCATCTTGTCTAGACCATGCTTTTGCCAAGAAAATTTGAACCACATGATCCTTGATGTACCTTCCAACCTGTTATTTGATAAGTCTAAGATTCTATGAACAGTTATTGTGGACAGTCCCAGTAAAGAAGTGCAGATGGTATGGGGATGCAAGATATTATATACATATATATGTATACACACACACGCACACACACACACACACACAAATATATATGCACACACACTACATACATATATACATATATGGATTATATGTATATGTATATATGTGCTCTTTCAAGTCAAATCCAAAGATATTAACAGTGAAATGGTAAATGGAATGGCTAGTGTTATTTGTAAAATTGTATGGCTTAAATTTTATTTAATTCTCTGAATAACAAATAAATAAAGTAATTTTATTAGTTTCCTCAAATATGCTGAAATACTTTCTGGTCTAGGTTATATATTAATTATGCATTTCAGTTTAATTAATTTTCAATATTTGTGCAGAGTCCAGAGCAGATTGCTCCCAGCTTTTCTTTCATTGTAATTCTGCTCTAGCTGATCTTAGAATCCTGTGCACATTAATGTTTTGTGTTTATATTAAAGATATTTTGAGATTCACTGCTAGCAAATTGACACTTCTTGATTCCTAATGTGATTTTCAATTTGCAGAGACTCCCTCTGGAATGAGGAGAGGGTGTAGAACAAATCATATAAAATCAGAACTTCAAGTTTCTCCATCCAAAGTAGAGAAAAAATAATGAGAAATACTCTATATATATATTAAAAATATTTAAAGGATGGTTTATACTTTCCAAATGATGTAATACAAAAGAAAGAGATGTGGTTAAACAAAAAGAAAAAAAAAATGTTCCTATTATTTCCCCTTTATCTAAGAAGTTATCTCTTTTTCCTATGTATCCTTATGGCCATAAAACTGTAGTACTGAATATTCACCATAGATTTGACGCGGTTAACTCCAGTTCTAAGAACATACCACAATAATATCTAAAATGAAAATATCTTTCCATTGTGCAGTGATGTTTACTGTTCTTGCTTCTGTCTCTCAGAAAATGGCAGTCCTTCTCATTGGTCAAGTACATTAGTTATATTTCTTTCAGAATCAGCAGAAATTCTTGTCCCCTGACTACACAAAAAGGTTTGAGAGAAAAAAATGTACTCCTTGATTTATATGTAACTGTCAAATGTAAACCCTTTAAATCATTCCAGTGACAATTTTAATAGATCTTTTTCTTTTATGAGCCTGTACTCAGGTAAGAATCTGAAATCTGCAAGGAAGACCTGTAATATTCACAAAAGGGTCTACAATTATGTTTTCATAAACAACATCACCTGCTCCAGACACAAAAACCTATATTTTCTGTCCAGGGAAGTGGCAGAATCGCCATCCCTGGAAGAGTTCAAAAGGTGTGTTCATGTGGCATTTGGTGATATGGTTTTGTGGTGAACACAGTGATGGAAAGTAAATGGTTGGACTTGCTGATCTTAGGCATCTTTTCCAATCTCATCTTTTCTATGATTCTGTGATTCTGCGATTTGTAAATATGACTCAGAGCCACTTAGCAAGAGAAAAATACCATAAATTTTTGTGCTGAACCCTTTACTGTTCTGTTGGACCACTGAAACCTACATTCCTTAAAAATTCAACTTCACATTTTGCAGACACAGATCAGTAACAAGATCCAATTTTTCCATGTTTAGAGTGCTGTGATGAAAAGAACGGGGAATTTATTCATAAAACATCACTGAAAGAGCTATATAACAGAATATGATTTCTTTTTAAGGTACATAATGGTTCTGTACAAAAATTATCCTACTTTATGTTTGCATACAAGATCAGATTAGACAGGCCTCAGTATTTATAGATTCGGCAGTGTTAAGAGAATTCATTCTTGTTAGGATCAGCAAAGTCAAGCTAGACAAACAGATTCTGTGGACCAAGTCCCCAAGGAACTGTCTCCAGCCAGCATGAGAATGCTATCAGCAATTATCAAAGGTGTTGTCAGGAAAATATGAACTGTGGCTTCGTATGTCTGGAGTGATCGTGAGAAACATTTGGATATGTTGGAGAAATAAATGACTACGTCCTTTTAAAATCATGGATTAGTTAATTTAACAATAATATTCACAATATTATTATTTTAAGAGTTACAAAGACAATTGGGCAGAAAATATCAATTGTGGTTCATTGCTACAGTACTACTCAGGAAAATTTGAATAAAATTTCATATCCAGTATTGTTAGCTTTAAGTATAATTTAACAGTAAAATGTAAAATGATAGAGTCTCATGTCTTTAACAGAAGGAACTTTAGAAAATGAATATATTTCATTGTATGAATACCTTAATTTTCATTTTTTTACAGCCAAAAAATAATTTTCCTTTCTCGAAATCATAAGAATGTGTATTTTAAGTTTATATGTTTTCTTCCAACATTAGTGGGACAAATGTTGGCCTGATTATCAGTTCAAAACAGAATAAAATTCATTAATACATAGAAAAACATTAACATGGAAGAATAAACTTCTCTGTGACTTTCCTGGTCTTTTACAAAGGAATGATGATGTGCATCATTCAAAATGTTATACTCTGGGAAATATTTCAAAGACTTCCCATAAAATGTGTTTCAGAAGAATCATAAATTCCAATATTGACAGAATATACAATTATGAATAGAAAATGAATTGAAATTAATTGCTTTCATATGATGTAAGATTTGGCTTATTAAAGCCTGCTGCATACTATCCAAGAAAACTACACTGTGCTACTGTTGCTACACATTTTTCAAACTTTGTTTTGAAAAGTGTTTTTTTCAGCCTTTAGCCCAGACTAATATTGGGAAGCTCTTTCTAAATTTGCTTTCTGTGCTTCTTATGAAAACAAACATTTCTTACAACTGTGCAGATAAATCCTTGTTCTGTTAATTTACTTTTATGCCAACTTGCTCCTTACTTTGTTCCAGGTGTTGATGCCTTATTATCTTTAAAGAGGAGGACTATTCTAGTCTCTTATTCTTTGGGGCAACACAATTATTATTGTTATGAGAGCACACAAACGATTAGGCCTTGTGTTTGCAGAGCTATGCATTTGGAAAAAATAGAGAAAGGCAGATTCCTTTAATACAGGCTGAACCTGGACCTACTACACTCCAGGCTTGGTTTGAAAAAAAACAAAACAAAACAAAACAAAACAAAACCCTTAATTTTGGAGAGATTCAGAGGACTCAGAATTATTCCCACAGTACATGCACCACAAAACATATGTTCAACACAAGACAATGGAATCACAACAGCACCACTATAGAGTACTCCATCATGCACACCATGATTGTTCTCAGTTCTTCCATAAGGACAAAAAAAACCAATAATTGTAACCACACAAGAGGCAAAATTTATGCAAGTGCACAAAGGTAGATCACAGGACTGAAATTTATATTTCATGCTTTTATACACACTAACCAAACTCAAGGTTTACTACTATCCTCTCAGAACCAAGCAATACATTTTTCATAAAGAATTAAAATACAATTAAATTCTGTGATTTTTAGGTGTCATAAAGACAAGAAATGATCTTCTGCTTTGTCATTTGTCAAGTAAAATCCAGAAAACTGAGCATCACAAGGTAGCTGGCAGCTTGGTATAGTAACATTTGGGGAGCATGTTAGAAAAAGGGTATAGGCCTGTTTCCTAAAACTGCATTTTACAAAAGGTATTTGAAAACGTTCTGACAGGTCATTGTTTCATATTTTTGTTCATGAAATGCTGATAAACTAAAATAATTTTTTCTTCTTAAGATTGCATTGATTTCCACTCAGTTGAATAGGATATGATGGAATAATTTATTTCCATCAAGAAAAATATGCCACATTTTTATAATAAAATTTATTTGTAAAGTATGATCTATCAAACCAAAATATTCCAGAAAAGTAAAACCATTTTTATTATGTAGTATTGAATTATATTTGTTGATTTATATATCAAACAGTAAAGCTAAAAATCATTAGTTTCAGTATTATCAAGATACAGTTAGATTCTAATATTTCTTAGAATTGCATTATAAGAAGATTTCAGTATTTGGCATTATTTAGATTTGAAGTTAATCTGAATTTCAGAATCCTCCAGAAGTTATCCTATCAAGCAGAGGTATGTATTAAAGAAAAGTTATAGGAAGCACCACTGGGTAGAATATTTTTATCTTAAGATTTGGATGAGAAAGTTTCCATTTTGGAAATGGCAGGTAAGAAAGATATATCAATCCTATTTGAAGTGATACATATGTACAGCTCTCTTAGAATGCTCTTGAAAGCAGAACTTAAAATCTTTAAAGTAAAATCAATAAATTCCTCATGGTGTCAAAGAAATGGTTCTTGTCAAAATAATCTTTCTTTCTTTATCAGATTTTTTTCCACCTATAATGTAAGCACTAAACATAAATTGCCATACTACTTTATCCATCTCTCTGTGACACCTTAGAGCCTTAGAATCTCCACTAACAGAACTTGGACCAAGCAGACACTCCCAGCAGCTCGACAGATCAAGTGAAAAGGAACATGGTAATCGCTCTTGCTACATTTGTAGCAAAAGACATCACTGGAAATTAGACCTGTATCAGACAATTGCCTCCCCAACCCCTGTACTACGATTTCCTTTTCTTAATTTATGTGTGAAGTGGGGAGAAAGTATTAGACTATGGAAGAGATTATTTCCTTTCTTGAATGTGTTTGCATAGTGAGCACTGTCATTACAGTTAAAACACACCAGCACCTCTGTTATGCTGAGTATCTCCAAAGAAACAAAAGCATATCTAATAATGTAACTTAAAGTTTTTCAGATATCCTTATTAATTAGGTCTAATACATTAAGTATCTGGGTTGCTTATAAGGCAGATCATTTCCTCAGAAGTATTTTAATTTATTCTCTTTGTGAATAATTTGTTCAGGAACCAGGAAGGAATTATGCTTCTGAGATAATGGATTAATAAGACAGTATTCAAACAACAAAGAACATTAAGAACAAAGGTTAGTAACCAAGGATGAAACAAATTTTTAAAAATATATAACACAGTTCTCTAAATTTCATATGTACTTAGAAAAGTGGATAAAATTTCACTGACTCCCTGTGATGAACTAGAATTTTCTTGAATACTGAAGGAGATTTTTTGTTGAACAGAGATAAACTTTATATGTAATATATGTATGTATACATGCATATTTATTGAAGTATAAGAACTGTTTTAGGAATAGCTCATTCTTCCTTATAGGGTTATGTCTCCCTGTTTGTTGGTGTGTGTGTGTAGAAGTGCACACACTAAAGGAAGGATTTGCAGAGAAAAAAAATACTAATTTCATTTTGATGGACATCCAGGAGATTAAAATTTTCTTCAAGATTGATGCATATATGCTCAGTCTAGAAATTTTGTATGATTATTCCCTTTTAAGTGTCTTTTACATAGGTTAATTTCTTCATTTACCTAAAGAGGACATTTTAAAAAAATACCCAAAAACCTCCTTGATATTTGAATTAGATTCTTGCACTTTGGAGAAGCTGGGAATAGACAAACATAAAGCAGCTGAATTATAAATTAGAAATAGTAACACAGAAAGTGAGGTTCAAATTGTTGAATGATTATTTTGTTGCCCTAAGAAACTCTTTCCCTTGCACAGCATGGGAAAAAGGTTAGAAAAAAAACCAAAATACCACAGCTTCTGATATGAGATTGTTTTCAGGGCTGTTTATGAGTAACATATTGTTTACATGCAACACAAATGAATGATGGAAAGAACTCAAGGTAGTTGGAGACGTTAGACTTCTATTGTTGCTGGGAAGGAGTTTAACTATTTCAGCTCTGCAGAAAAAACAGTATGTTAAACGAAAATGTTGGAATTAGTTTGCTACATTCTCTGCAGCTCTGCCTGGTTTTATTGTTTCATTTTTTTTCAACTGCTGGAGCATAGGATGAACAGTCATGTAATAATGAGAGCACTGACAAATCTCTCTTTTTGATTCTGTTCTAAATGAGCTATTGACAAAAAATCTGTGGTTTATTCTAAAGATGGAAAGGAAGATTGATTTCTAATTAGTATTGAAAAACATCTGCTGGTTTCCAGTTCCTATGAGATTTTGCAAGACAGTGACAGTTAATTGTCATTAATGCTAACAAAATGTTTCATCCCTAGTTTATCATCATACTTTGATAATCAGAAATAATTAAAATTACTTTTGCATTAAAACTTTTATAAATACACAGAAACATATTAATCGATTCATAATGAGATAAATGAGGACAGAGAGTCTTTTTTTTCTTCATAACAGAGAACGAAGCTCATTTGGAGTCTATCACTGGATTCCTGGGCTCTATCAAAACACAAGAAATAAATTACAACAGTAGAGGAATGCAAATTCTACAGCTATGAGTCTGTGCTGTAATTCATAATGATGTGTGTAAGCTTGTTGTACTGTTCATAACAAATAATCTCACACAGTCTTATGCTCATTTACTCATCCTGTTTACAATGTTTCTTTCCCTTCTTTGATTTTTTTTAAAAGTCATTATTAGTTTGCTGCAATCCCATTCCATTTCTGAAGTTTGGAAAATCGGTTTAAAACCATTGATACAATCAATGAATCAAGTGCATTTGGGAGGGGGCGGAGAGGAAGAGGAGGCAGAGAAGGTTTCAGTAACTCTCAATGGGTTTCTCAGTTATCAGGCTGAATGACTGAGGTTTTCTGGTAATAATAAAGTAGCAAGGCAGCAATCACATTGAAGTGGAGCTCTGCTGTCTTAATATTATCAAAATGCAGTGTTCTTCACTCTGTGGTCTCTGGAGGTCTCAGGTAAGAACTCAGAGGTCATAGATGACCCTCAGAGCCACAAAATACAAAGAAATGGTGATGAAAACAAGAGCTAAATGTTTGGTTTCTACTTTTTCTTGAAGAATCAGTGCTCCCTCTGATGTATCTGGCTGATCTATTTAGAATAAAGAGAAAGTCTCACTGCATTACCACTACAGTAGTTGCATAAGGCTTTCACCAGAACTCATTTACCACTGAGTGCTCTGGCAGCACATACATTGGTGCATTCCCCTCACATAAGTTCAAGCAACCAACCAGACCACTTCAAAATAAATATAATCTCTCTGGTGTTTAGCCATTTCGGAAGTATTCATTTAAAATATTTATTAAAGTTTTATTTAATAAAGTTTATTAAAGTTTTTCCACTAAGGTGGTCATTCAAACCTTTTATTTCCACCATTAATTTTTGTTCAGGTTTTTTTATTTCTTTATATTTTATAAAGAGAAAGAAAATCATCTCACAATCCATTTGCTAACAAATATTAGGTGAAAGTAAGGCCTAAAGTTACAAATGCCATACAACTGAAGCCAAAGTTTGAAAATCTGGGCTTAGTGTGTCCTGCAGAATATTTCAAACATTCTGGACATTCAGGAAAAACACGTAACCAAAATTTAGCTGGAATTTTTGAGACAGACTTTAGTTCTTACTTCCTTGTTTAGTCATGTAATATGGCCAAAGAGTAATATAATTATTTACTATACAGAACTTTCTTCTTCTGTCTCTCAGAACATTATTCAGATGTTTATTTAGTCCTTGAAACATTCAAATAAATCAAGAATACTATCTCCATTTTACACAAACAGAAACTCAGTCCTGGGTGGGACATACACCAGGTTTATTCAACTACCAAATGATGTAATTGATTATTGGACTAATGAAGACTAGAATGAAAAATCAGGTCCTCCTTAGTAAGACCTACTGGAACTTGGTGTTGGGACCCATGAAAGACATAATTGCTTTAATTCAAAGAAAACCGTGCATTCTTAAACCATTTTAGGACAAAGATGGTTCTGTAAATATGACACTCAGAAAACCAGTTTCCAAAATTCCTGGGACAAATAGCTATGCTATTTTTCTGTCAGACAGAATGAAGGTATCTTCTTTCCTTTATTACCCCCAACAAAGTCTTCATTAATGTAGATCCTACACAGAATAGAGAGGTAGAAAAACTGAGGTACCTTCTGATCTATTCAATTAACTGTTCTCTTCTATTATGTGAAAAGACTTAGAAAAATATCAGCAGAAATTTTTAAGGCAAAACCAAACATATTTCATTAAAGTTGTCATTTCTTCAAGAATATCAGTTGTGTTTTTATTACAATAGGTCACACACATTTTCATGCCTTGAATGATTTTCTGAGAGAAACAAAGACTTTTCAAAGTGCATTTTAGATTTAATGAATTCATCCAAGACATAGCTTTCAGCTTTCAAATAATTAAAAATACTTTTTTTTAACTTTTATATAATTCTTTTCAGTATTAATTACTGTGTTAGTTTTACTCTTCAGCTATATATTTATGTTTCAAAATGAAAAAGGGTGATGTTACATAAGCCATTACCATCTGAATTATCAGTTCTGAACAGGATCAAGCCTCCATACCAGAAATTCACTCTCTCCTGCTTGTCAGATATTAGACGAATATGTCCATGTTTCCAAAACAGCTAATGTCTATTTTTGTTACCTAGTAACAGAACAACAAATTTATTTTAAGATTATTTGTATTGAGTTAGACAGAAAAACTGTTCTTCTATATGTATGTATAGATGGTGAATGAGCATACAAACTCATTAATAATTTCTGAGGCAATTTTTTTTCTTGCATGCTGTATGTGACAATAAGAATATATGGAAACCAAAACAGATACTGAAATGATCTACACTCAGAAGAAGAAAATAAGAACATAAAGGATTCTTACGCTCAAACTCAGTTCTAGATTAAATAGCTTCATTGCTAATGTGAAATTCAACAGCCCAACTCCTAAATTTAGTTTAAGTCAATGGAAATATGTTATCTAATGAGATACTAGCTACATGAGCAGTAGAGAGTCATTTCTATATTTCTTATGCAATGAAAACCTCTAACTGATAAACCTGAAATTAATTTTCCTGCAAAATGACAGTTTAAATTAAAAGTTCCTTAGAAGAATGTCCTTATCATCCACATAATCTATAACATTTTTACTAGGATATCCTCCAGCCCCTAAACAATTAATTATTAATCTCAAAAGCATTTGCAGGACTCAGAGTCAGAAATATAACAAAAATACAGTGGTTACAACTACAGTAAGGAAGTAGACTATACTACGAAATGGAAAATTCATTGATGCAAGAATTTCAACTTGCAGTCAATACCCTGTATACCACAATTTATTTCACTTCATTTAATCTGTGGAAAAGGTCAGAGGAAGATGTTCTTGAACTTCTCTGGTATATAGAAAAGTGCCTATTATAGAAAAAAAAAAAAAAACGCTATGCTGAAATTCATTTCCAATGGAAGAGAATTCTGTTTTATTTTCATCTTGTGCTGATAAAGAAATGAAATCTTCCCATTCAAATAAAGAGAGGTTATAGCCTCTTATTTATATTTCAACATTGACTGAATACATATTCTGCTTTCATTTGCCTGACATAACAAATCTAATATTCGGGAGTCAGAAAATAATTTAGTTTTATAGAACATTTAAAAAATGGGGGTGTATTTAGTTTCTTTTTTAGCACACAGTTTAGTCACATCTGAGTTCTTAAAACTTAAAAATAAAAAAGTTCATATTAATTAGAAAAATTATACTCCTGATCACATTTTCAGCTTCATACAATTTTAAAAGTCACTTGGAGTGCAGATCAGATTTCCTTTCACTATTTAAAATGTGTTACAAACTTCTTAAAGTTCAGTCCAGTTGTGAAATGTGATACTAATGAATTTTGAGAGGTTTGAGCTTTCCTGACACAGGTTTTTCAATCTCTAGTGAATTAGAGATGAGTTTAAATTTATGTTATCAAATCAGTGAAGATGTACACTATTAGTTATGATACAAAGGTTAAAGTTTAAGAAAGCAAGCATTTTACCTAAGCAATGAAAAAAAACCCTTCCTTAGGTACAGAATGTGAATTTAATATAAATTTTACAAAATGCATGAAATGTATAAAATTAGTATAAAATACTTGATTTCATCACTGTCCCAAGACAGCAATAGAATTATCACATGCTAATTTAATATAAAATTTTGTCACTATCCTGTGAAATTATCTCACTATTTTATCTAGACAAAATTTGATACTAGTTTTAAAAATATTTTGCTTTACCATTGCTTAAGATAGAACATTGTGTAGGACTAGGAGACCAAACTGATCAGAACCTGTCTACAGTTAGCATTAAAATAAATAAGATATCAAAAGAAAAATATAATAGGTATATACTGTTATTATAATAGTATATGTATTCTAGAAGATCAGATTTCCCTTTTCAGAATCAGAGAATTTGCTGCAAGTTGAAGAGTGACTATTTACCAGTAAAAAAATTAGAATAAAACTGTATATTGAGGTAGAAGGATGATTTTCTTTTTTTTCTTGCATCTAGTTGACATTCCCCATCTTCCAGTTTGACCCCATTGTTGCCTTACACCTCTCCATCATGCCCCTTTGGGAAATGTCTGGCTCTATTATGTAGAAGACCGGGTAGCAGCAAAGACAGATTTGCCTTCTTTAGGCTGACCAGATGTAGTTGTCAAACTTTTATGGCAGCTGCTGCAGCTCCCTCACCATCTCAGTGACCTTCCACTGGACTTACTCTGGTCTGGTACTGGGGAGGCCAAAACTGGACACAGTCCTTCAGATGAAGTCTCACAAGTGCCAAAGAGGGGAAGATTCACCTCCCTGGACCTTCTCGTGGTGTGCTTGCCAGAATCTTCTCTGCTGCTGTGTCCCCTAGAGGCTCAGCTTCTACTTCTTGCCCACCATGTCTTTTCCTGTAAGAGTGCTTTCTGTCCTGTTTAATAACGCTATTTCACCTCACAAGGTATATTTGCTTTTGTTGAACTTTAGGTGGATCTTGTTAGACCCTTTGTGCAGCCTGTTGAAATTCCTCTGAAACAGCAGCCCCCCTTTTTAGCTTATCCACCAGTCTGTAATTTGGCATTCATGATCCTGCTGAGAGTGTGCTTCACCTCATCTTTTAGATTATCAGTAAAAAAATTTAAAAGTATTATCACTACTATTTACCCCTGAATGAAGATAAATCATCAAAGATCACAGAGCACGCAAGGCACCCCGAAAACTTATTCTTTTATCACCCATACAACTACACTACTAATCTTCTCATCCTGAACTCAGGTACAATATGCTAACTTAACTACCAATGTCTGCCATATGTTTCATATGTGCACACATTCTACATTAAGCTTTTTATTTTTCAGTTTCTAGTTGCATTTTCAATAAATAAAACTATCTTAGAACTGGCAAAACGTTTTGAACTGCTTCAAACTTTGCAACTACTACATGAAAAAGGCCCCAAAGCCTGTAGCCCTAGATAGTCTCTCTTTCTTGATTGTTTATAGTTATTGGACTAAAACTGCAGTATATAGTGAAATAATATTTGGTATGTAGCTAAAATGCAACCTAGAGTACTTCTCTGGGCTCAAAACTGTCACGGGTAGAAAGCGTGACTAACTCTGAGCCTTTTGCGGCGGTCTCGTTTTCCTAAATGAAGCGACTTTGGCCTCATCTAGTCTCTGATCTGGGTGTGAGCTGGCCATCAGAACTCCCACAGAATCTAGGCTTAGCTCATGCACAGCGGTTTAATTTATGCAGGGAAGCAAATAGACGAGAAAGGGTTCTTTTCCGCTTATTGCCAGCAGCATTTTATTCACTGGAGCATGGTGCAGTAAAGACAAAAATCAAAATGGAGGTCAGGGCGTGTTATGAGACAGAGGCGAGGGGAGGGCAGTCGGGAGAGCCAATCACTGCAGATGACGACAATGATTGACAGGGGTGTCGGCCAATCAGTCAGCTGTCTGGACCCATCATGGGAACCAATGAGCTCTTCCTCTGGGTGGGGACAGCCCCTGCCGGGCCGGGGCTGTGCCATCCCAGCTGCCACGCGGGGAGGGGGGGAAAGGACCGGCACCGTGCAGGGGGGGAAAAGACCGGTGGCCCCGGCTTGGCAGGGTCAGTCGCAAGCCACACCCAGAGGCACTGCAACACAAAACCATACCATAGAAATTACCTGATTCCTTGAGCAGCAGCTACAGGAAACTGTCTTTCTTTAGAAGATTAGAAATGGTAAACCTGTCCTTAGCTGAACGTGTGCATTGTGTCTTTGAGCAGTGCACTGTCATGCCACATGCTGAGCATTAAGTTCACCGCTTTGATCAGGATCTTAGCTTTGCTGCTGGGAATCTGGCTTCCTGCAATGATGTTATGGTGCTACTGCACTTCCACTATACCTCATCAGCTTTTTAATCTACTACAAAACTGAATTTATTAATTAAGAATTAATTTTTAATTTCATAATTTATATTTTGCATTATTGTATTCACCTGGCCCTATCCTGAGTGAAAATCTGTAATCCACTTCTCAATGGCTCAGCTGAGATCCAAGGATTAATTTAATGCAGTGCAGTTGAATGATTTTAATTTAATTTTATAGAGAAAACTGTTTCTAAGCTGAGACATAGTGTATGGAGCACCCGCAGCCTCACTTCTGTCACGCTGTCAGAGACTACACTGAGAACAACAGGTGGTGGGACCTTCAAACACTAGGATACATATTCAGCAAAGGCCACCTGGCTAGTCAACACCAGATGATTTGCCAGTCAGGTTGGCCCTGCCTAATCTAAATACTACATACTGTAGAAGGGGATAAAGTTCCTGTAGTGCACATTAAAAACACACTAAAGAACAAATTCTGGTTATTCCTGCCTCAGGCAAATGCAAATCCATCCATGGGCTTACTTTTGCTCAAGGACTTGGGTGCATGTGGTGGGTAATGCAGGAAGATGGGGAAGTCCAACACCTGCCTCAAGAGGATTTGATTTTGAGTGAAAATAGGCAATGAATTAAACTGTATTGTGTTAATAACTATTCCACACTGTGTCTTACCACTTCTGTGGTGACTATGTATGCATTACCTCACTGAGCACCTCACAGCATCAGTCTTAACCACAAGCATTCTGGGGATCTGCGCCTGACTTCCTTTTGATCATCACATTTGCACCAACGAAGAATGAACTTTGATAAAACTGAAAAAGCATAGCAGTACTGGAATCAGAACTAACTCAAACGTGCAGCATGCAACAATCCAACACCGCGCACTGTCTTTTCTGCTTGACAGACTCTTGCCAAGGATGAGGCTAAAGTCATATGCTAAATGAATCCAACCAACTATTTCTTGCGGACATTTTATGAACAGTCGACAGAGAAATTCCATAGACTGAGAGAATGAAGTCTGTATGTATATCTATCAAAACAGATAAATAGGGAAGATGATGTGATATTGGGAAGTGTCATCATCCCAGGATATAAATGCCATCATGCCTGGAATATAAACTGGGGGGAGTTACCTGGAACGGGTGCTGATCTGGGTTTCTGAAGGAGGTCTGGCATCGGTCAGCAGGTGGCAAGTAAATGCATTGTGCATCACTTGTTTTCCCTCTTTATTATTATTATTAGTAGTAGTATCATTTATCATTATTGTTGCATTTTACTTTATTTTAAATTATTTAATTTTTCTTGTCTCAACATATAAGTTCTACTTAAATTCTCCTCCCCATTCCACCAGACTGGGGAGCAGAGACAAATGGAGTTGATTGAGTGGCTGCATGGTGCTTAGTTTCCAGATGAGCTTAAACCACACCACCAACAAAACAGATTAATTGAGAATACAAGGAAAGGTATATAATAATCTGAAAAACACATAGTCTCAAAGATCTCTTACCTACCATTTTTTACTTTCAACACTTTCTCTAACAAGTTGCTCTGCAAGAAGACACACACTTGTTCTGCTTGCAGCATTGCAAGAGAGCAGGATGAGGATCAGCTTAACCCCAAAGCCAAATCACCATATTGGGATGGCTATATCCTGACTGTTGTAACTACTTTATGACAGAAATTATTACCTGACACCAAGAAAGCCACATAGCTTTTGCTTACCATAATATAAACCATGCTGCAGAGACATACCTGATTTCACTTAGTCTGCAAAAAATAATGCAACCAAAGCATTAAAATAATAAAAGAAATCACATGGAGAAGATCTCATAAAAAAATTTCAGTCCAAATATTAAACCTGAGCCTTAGCAGTTTAAAACACAGGAAGAGGATCTACAGCTTATTCTGTCTTATATTACATATTCTTTGGTAGATGGAACATATAGGGAATGTTAGAAACTAATCCAGAACTCTGTAGATTGCAACAGTATGAGTACAGACTGTTTACTTAGTGCACTGCAGAACTGTGTCAGCATGTGAGATTAAAAAATAGTGTCTGTAACCACAGGTCAAACGGGATCCTCAATGACAACTATAAGGATTAAAAAAAAATTAAACAAATTACATACAGTGCACACTGGCAACTACATTTATGACTTTCTCTACTTTGCTTCTTTACTTAAATCTGTGTGTAAATGTGTCTAACAAAAAAAAAAACCAAAAAAAACTCAGCACCTCATATACCATTTTCTGGCACCTGTGAACCACCTGTGTTCCCCTGCTGCAAGCTGACAAACACTAGAATAATTTGAAGACATGATCACCAGACACAAGAGCAGGAATAGGAACAAATATGACTAAAAAGGAAATAAAATGGTAAAGGGCATAGTTAAGAGAGAGGGAGTAAAGAGGAAGGAAGATATTGGTCAAGAAATGCAAGTGAAAATAAATAAGCTTAGAATAATCACAGTTTAGCAGGAACACTTAGCAGAAAAATCTTGTGCTCAGAACAGAACTGATGAAAATCTTTCTTATAGATATGTATCTTTTTTTTCCCCCCCAAGCCATCTCCACATGAAGTGGACACTTGTGACATCATTGCTAGGCATGAGGTAGATGTAAACTTTAGGAACACTACCTCACCAGACAATCTGCATGTGCCAGTTCTGCATCTGGCTTTTGCCAGTCGATGTACAGTGAGGTTTTTCTGCCTTTCCTTCAGAATCTCTGCCTTCTGCAATTTGTTTTACCAGAACATGAAGTGTTCTTATCTACACTTTGGCTTTCTCTGTTAAACTAGGTAAAAAGTTCAACAATTATGAGAAGGTGGGGAAGAAAGTGAACATTTATCATAAAAAGAAGCGCAGTAATACCTGTTCCTTTGGAGGGAGGAAATGAACCACAAATAGCTTATTTGGAGTATCTCACACATCAATTAAGTGTTTCTCCCTGCTCATAGTTGAATATGAATTTTGAAAGTTAAGACAATGTAAGCTTGAAGTGTAAAGTACGCAGATATGACTGAGGAAAATGAGATTCACTAATGAATAACTGATTAGTTTCAGAAAGGAGTAGGCAAGTCTGTGCCTCTGGGCATGTTAAGTTGAATTTACCTACACTTCTACTTTCCACAGTTGTGCTAATGTTTCCACATTAGCACAAAAAATGGCATTATATAGGCAGTATTTTCAAATGACCAAATTATTTTTGTAAACCTGAAGCCATATTGCAATGATACTTGTGATGAAATTGAAAGTTTAGATTTCATCTAATATCTTATAAATCCTATCAAATGTTGCTGCTGCAGAAGTAGACAGTGTAGCACTACAGATATACATATCCATATTACTAAAGTTGGTCTTTATTAGCCCACCAGAGAGCTGTCACATCTGCAATCTGGCACTGAACTGGAAAAAAACATCATTTCAAGACTGCCTGAATTACCTTACTAATCTTTACCAAATCTAATCAAAATGAAAAAAAAAGTCACAATCACAGCATCAAACATTTTTTCTTTTAACAAGTTCTTTCAAGCAATTTTTCCAAGGTTTCATATTCATAATATCTCTATATTATAAAGCATACAATATTCAATTTACTGTTAGAGTCTCATTAATGTTTAAATTGAAATGCTTTAAAGACATTAAAATATATTTACCGTTTTTTTTTTTTTTTGCATTTTAATGGATTCTTTTTATTACAGAAAAGCATGAAGGTTTAGAAAATGTTAAGAAAATGAGAAAAGGGTAGATGAACTGTAAATTTAAGAAGAGCTGGTCTGAGTGATTTGTAGTCAGTCATGTGAGACAAAGGTTTTGCTTATGCAGTGCTGCTCAGAGCACAAGTACTTAATGAAACAAGTGTCTGTCAAGTTTCTTGGCTCTAAGTGATTGCTGATCACGAGGAAAATGTTCAGTTCTCTGTCAGTGAATCTAAAATTATATTGACTAAATTAGTCACTGTAAGTAATAAGTAGGCACTAGCAGACTGCATTTGGATGCATCCCCTGATGAAATCTAGACACAGGAAAACCCAGGCCATGGAAGAACCCCTGGGTGTGCTGGTCATTCCCCTGTTCTAAATGATTAGGGAAAGAGGATCAGCTCTTGAACGTTTCCACTGACCCATCTAGCCATTATTGGATCCTAACCTTTATGCCCACAAAATCAATGGGCTTTGTACAGCTGCAGGAGGCAAACCAGAGCTTGAAGCAATGTAGCTTTGAGATATTGGTCTGAAATTCCATGAGTATTAAGTAATAAATAATGACAAAATGAGTAAGGTTGGACCCACCATACTGGGTCATCTGGTCCCACTTCAGTTCTTCACGCTCAATATTTTTTTTTATTTTTCTAATTTGTTTGGCCAAAGCAAAAAGCAACAGTGGTACTGAGGGGTCTTCAAAAGATTAAAGATCACAAAATCACATAAGAATTGAGTCTGGAAAGGACTCAATTGAGTCTGGAAAGGACATGGAGGTCCAACCACCCGGTTTATGCAGAACTATTTGAAGCTCATGTCCAGGATCATGTCCAGATGGCATTTAAATATCTTCAAGGAAAGAGATTCACAAATGCTCTGGGCAGCATGTACCAGTGCTCAGTCATCCTCAAAGTACAAAAGTGTGTCCTGATGTTCAGAGGGAACCTCCTGTGTTTTGGTTTGTGCCCCTTGCCTCTGATCCTGTCACTGGCACCACCAACAAGAAGACTTTTTCTCTATCCTCTTTATACCTTCCCTTCTAGTACTTCTATACAGTGATGAGATCCCCGCCCCAAAGCCTTCTCTTTCCCAGGCTGAACAGTCACAGGTCTTCAGTCTTTCCTCATAGCAGAGATGCTCCATTCCATTAATCATCCTTGTGGCCCCCCACTGGTCTCTGTTCAATATGTCCATGTCTCTCATACTTGATAACCCAGAACCAGACACAGTAATTCAGGCATGGCCTTACCAGTGGCTGAGTATCTCCTCATAGCACTTCCTGCTATGATAATGGATAAACATTCTAATCATCATTTTGTGATCAATTTAGTTAATATCCTGCAGAAATATTTGCAACAATTTGTTCATTCTGTGGAATGACTGGGACTGACAATTTTTTAAGAAAAAAACCAAAACACATGTGCTGGTGGTGGCTCATTAAAAGATGTAATTTTAAAGCTATTAATTTCAGAATTTATGCCCTTAATCCAATGGGTTTTCATTGGATTATGACAGAGATAGAAACACTGAATAAATCTACAAAACCATGCAACAGTTCGGGTTGAAGGGCCTCTTTAAAGATGACTTAGTCCAAACCTCCTGCCATAAGAAAAGATAACATTTAATAGATCAGGTTGATCAAAGACCCATTCAGCTTGGTCTTTGTACTGGTTTGGAAACAAATCAGCAGAGGAATTAATCCCACAGAAAAATATTGCGAGAGATTCCAAGACAGAACTACAATTTAACAGGAGAAATTGAAATAAAAGCAGTAATACAGAAAACTGACAAGGTCACTGTACAACCTGAGGAAGAAATCCTGTCTGTCTCTTGGGGGTCTGGTAGTTATGGAGCTCCTCTCTGCTGGAGATCAGTGGAGATGGATGTCTTGTGTTGTTTTCTCCACTCCTTTTATGTGGGTAGGATGTTCAGTTCCTTCTTTTTGGGGCAGAGCATATCACAGTGGGATGAGGTTATTTGATGGCTCATTGGTGGACAGAGTAGCTGCTTCTTCTCAGAAGATGCTATCAGGGCCGAGTCATTGATGCGAAGATAAGAGGCATCACTCGCCTCTTATCTAATGCCCGGTTTGCAGTCTTGGAGGGTGTGGTGTGCAGTGGTCAGCTGTGTGAAGGACCCATCATTAACTACTTATCAAAAGGTGATGGAGATGGTGATAGAATACATTCCTTTGGTTACACTTTCATGTAACCCAAGACAGTGTCAAATACTTTCAGGACTGTGGAGCATCCAAAACTTCTCTGGGCAATCTCTTCCACCACACTTAACGTAGAGAATTTCTTTATGTTTGATCTAAATCTATTCTCTCTCCATTTACAAAGGTTGCTCCATGTTCTTTCACTGCAGACCTTCACAAAAATTTTGCTATCTTTCTTGTAAGCCTCCTTCATGTACTGGAAGGCTACAATGAGTTCTCCTCAGAGCCTTCTCTTCAGGCTGAACAACTCCAGCTGTCCCAATCTCTCTTCATAGAAGAGGTGCTCCAGCCCTTCAGTCATCTTCGTGACTCTTTTCTGGACCCACTCTAACAGGTCCACGTCTTTGCTTGTTCTGGGGACCCCAGAGCTGGATGCAACACTCCAGGTGGGAGTCTCACAAGAGCAGAGTATAGTGGGGGAAATCACACCCCTTGACCTTCTGGTCACACTTTTTTTTATGTAAGACACAATTGGCTTTCTAGGCTGGAAAGAAAGTTTTAGTCAACAGAATCTGTACAGAAAATCAACAAGGAATTTAAAAAGTCATTTTGAGCTCTATAATTCTCAAGAATCTGAGATTCTATACTGAAAAGTTTTGGTATGGATATTAAGGAAATGTGTGCACTGACATTGGCCAGAGAAACACTACTCAGACGGCAAAAGTGGTTTCATATCGCAGAAAGAGGATGTTGTTTTACATAGCCTGTAACTTTAAAAAAGGTGAAATCAGGTGAAGCAAAAAGAGAAAAAACATTTTTCCCCTCATACACAGCACCAATTTCTTTGTACCCAAAAACCTGACTACAGAGAAATATGGCCAATTTAGAAAGCATTTCCACTAGTATATCCTCAGCCAATTTCTTTCTGAAGAGACAAATGTATTTTGGATATTTTTACATTTAACTAGAACTTACAGGATTTCTCTGACAATAGTCACTTAAGGAAATATATGAGAACTAATGGTCTGTCCTAATGTGTGCCAAAGGCTTTTCCCTGTCCCAACCTGCAGATGACTAGTGTAATCACAAATTTTTACTGAGGGAAAGACACCATATCAGATATCTTCAAACTGGCTTAATTTATTCTGTCCTTCATGGAATAACTTTATTCATTGATATTAAGATCTAAACAGTAGTAAAGTAGACCGACAGGTAAGGAAGACAGATCAGTGTAGGAGAACTTACACCAAATAAACTACTAAAGTATCTTTTTGTGATTTAAGCAAAGACTTTAAAAGTGACATCAAAACACTGAAAGAATAAGGAAGAGTGATACATTCTCTGAGTAATATTTTGTATAGTGCATAAGGTCTAAATCAGGTTGTTTATTTCAGCAAGCATATTTAAGTATTAGACCACATAAAAGAGAGGTGATTAGTGAGTAATATTATTTGTCTATGTTAGATGCCCTATCTGTATCAGTTGTGCCTTTGAGTGATTATTAAAGAAGTTTATATGCTGAACACAGACCCACATCAGCCTGTCTACAAACAATACCATGTCTACCTGTGAAACAGTATGTGTTTTGCATCTGTGTCCTAGCTCCCAGTTATCCAGATTCAAATAGCTATTTTAGTGTACAGTGGGACACATGGTTTTTCCTCCAGTGGGGAATGAGGGATGCAGATGTTGAGAGATGCAGGGGCCTGGGGTTCTCATACCAAAGTGGAAAGAGAACATAGCCGTGACACACACCCAAAGCCTATGGTGTACACCAGGGAACGCATCTGTAACGCAGTATGTTCTTTGGAACATAATTGCCCTGTTTCTGCAGCTGACTCTGAATTGCCTGTATGCCTTGTACTAAGCAGTCCCTGAATAAAATTCAAAAATAATCCAGCATTTGTCATTCATCAGAGTACTATATCTGTAATGCTGCTTGACTTCCTACATAACCAGGGTGCCTATATTCAGGTATTGCTATGGTTCCACAGTGTCCCAGATTCAACTGGCAGGGTGAGATGAGCTTTGTGTCTGCTGGTCAGTGTTTGTAACATCTAAAAAAACTACATTACAAGTAAGCTTTCTAATGCAACCAAATAACTGAAAATGAGTAAGTATGTCCTGAAAGGAAGAGTGATTCCAGTACAAATGCATGGATTTTTAGTCTCTGAATGCATCTGGAGATATGGAGCAGGTGGAACCTGCTCCTATTATCTGTATGATTAAGTACGGTTGTTTATATAAATTATGATACTGTCGTCTGTCACCATCCTTTGTGACTCTTGAATTTCTGAAATTCTTATAAAAGTCAGTGTAGCTATTTCTTTCAGTGTAGCTTTCCTGGAGTTCAGAGAGCCTACTGTAGTGCCAGTGTGAAACACGGTGAGGCTCAAGGGGGAGTTCACTGCATGTGTGCAAGAAACAGATCCCTCCTCTCTCTGTCTGTAACAGGAAGTTAACAAGCCTTATGACGATTTTGGTTTGCTTATTCTCTTCTCTACATCTAACTTAGAAGCTACTTAAAGGTCTCTGTCAGATATTAGGGAGAAACAATTACCTAACTGGGAATGAAACATCTAAGTTTTAGAAATTTTTGCCTAAACCAAAGAAATTAATCCTTTTAGATAACCACAGCCTTCAGAAGTTTTACTTGTTTTCAATCAATTACTGGTACTTCTGAGAACCTGTAGAAAATTATTTGGTAGAGAACCTACTTCAATATCTTACTAAATCATAGTCCTGCAAGCTAAATTATCACATAGGAAAGAATAACAGTAAAAATTCAAAAGATATACTAGAGCACAGAGGAAATCTTTAGCATGTTTCTGGACATATTTTAAAGATTGTGTCCTCATAACACCATGATCATGAAATGTAATACTTCTGTGGTTCATCCTATACTGCTGGTCTAAACCTGCAAATGCCCAGCTACTTCCCAGCACCTTTATGGAAGAGGAAGGTCCATTTTTCAGTGATATCCTCAACTGATGAAAGTTCCCAGAGCTTTAGTAATACAACTCTAGTGTCAATACATTAAAAAATCCTACTGTTTCCCTGAGAAAATAGGCCTCCTATTCTCCACATAACAACTTTTGAATGTAGTAGTGGACAGTAAACTTAGACATCTGGGGGACAATTCTGTAGTGCCAATTAGAGCAGTTCAGAGTAACCTATCTCTTACTCCCTGTGTTCTGTGTTGGGGAAAACCAACAGGCAATGAGAAAATAGCTCTCCTGATATCTTAGTGGCAGTGCTTTATTCTAACAGGTTGGCACAAGCCAGTACTTGTTAGTCCTGCAGGGAGAAGAATGGCTTAATTTTTACAAGCACATGAAGAGATAAAAAGAAATCTTAGTATAAATCACTTGTGTAATTAATTAATTAAGGGACACAAATCCATAGGAAATCAATCACTCTTCCAGGGATCTTTAATGTATTTAGCTGTTGCTGTTTTTTGTTTTTTTTTCTCCCCATAGTCTGTGAGAATTAAAAGATGAAATAATGAAGCAAGATGCTATAATTCCTACTGTCCTTTGTGCATTGGCTGCAGCAGCAATCATAAGAACTGTGGCATTAAATAGGCTTCTTCATAATTTTGGAGCTATTTGGCATGATAATATTCAGAGATACTTTCAGAGAGGAGTAAAAAACAGGCAATCTCCTAAATATTCTAACCTTATTACCTTGAGAAGAATTCTTCCTAGATATTGTTTTTCATAGTACATAACAGGGTTTTTTAAGTTCAAAATTAAAAAAAAAATTCATACTATACATTTCAGGAATTGGATTTGTAAACAAAATGAGGACTTGGAAGTAAAACCTTTTTCAAAAGTGAGGCAATGTTTCTAAAATATTTTGATAAAAGTTGCATTTTGTTAATATAGTAACACATGGTAACTTTAAAACCCATGTACAGCTGTTTTTGTTTAGTTCAACTTTACTTTCTTGAGATGTCACTAAGCCTCCTTTCATTTTACCTTGTGACTGAAATTGACTTTATAGAAACTAGATAAAAATAATATGGTCCTTTTTCCTACAAAAAATGTTGGTTAAAAAAAATCCACAAATTAAAAAAAAAAACAAAAAAAAAAACCCAGTAAATCCAAGCCTATTAAAATCTTCCACCAGTGAAAGTCATGACCTCTTTGTGCTGTTATTTTCTGTCAAGTTACTGAAATATAAGATCCAGATGTTTGTTCTGCCTTTATAGCTGAAAACAAGGGTAACTGAGGTAATGACTTCAACACACCCCTTGTCAGTGCTACAGACCATTAGCAATACTATAAATAGCATGATCAAATCCCAAATTGCAGATTCAGTCATAAAAGCGTCTACATTTCATGCTGATTCAGAGGGGCAGCAGCATTAACTGCCATCATCAAGGAATGTGACATCTCCACAGTATTTTCTACAGCTCACTGGACTGGTGACAGGACTATTGTTAAAAATTAATGGGGACCATGAGATGTAGATAAGTACAGCTTGGCAACTATGAAAGCTGTATTTCTCATTTGTGAGTGATTAATGTAATATTATTCTATGATGAAAATTTGTAATAGATTATGCTTCATTCAGGAGACAGTCTTCTGACTCTTTAAAATTTTGACCACATTATTTTATTTGTTAAATTTATAAGCCAGGGAACAGGAAGAGAGGTTTTTTACATTGTTTTCCAACTTTTCTTTGTTCAAAGTACACTTCCACCTCCTGTTTATCCATTATAACCCTTTATTCTCAATTAGTTAACACTCTAAGTCAAGATCCTAAAATACATTTTACCCAAATTATGAAGAGATTGATTGTGATAGTTAAAAAGCAAAATATCAAAGTTGTATCCAGTAATTCCCGGGTCCATGTCTGGACTTATAAGGAATGGCACAAGTTTGTTTTATATCTTATTATTCTACATACCTGTATTGTTAAATGGCAACAAACTATTTCAGGCAAAATCATGGGCCCAGTGGAGGATTTATTGGATTAAATACTCTCAGCTGTATTTTTGCATCAGGGTAGAGTAAATTATTACACTGTTCAAAAGACTTAAGAACCCCTGCATAGAAGCTGAACCAAAAAGAACAGTCTGACACTTGAAAAGATAAACTTGTAACCATTTGTCCTAAAGTTATAGATTCTAGACCCCTGATGTTGTTGCCAGAGAATGATACTAAACAAGTGACTTTTTTTTGTCCATGCTCAATACTGTGAATGTCTGGTAAGTCCCTAATGTTAGTGCAGGGAATTGAAGACCTTGAGGAGAGAAAAAAACCTCATGTGTGCTATCTCTGTTTTTAGGAAGAAAAAAATCTAAAAAAATTAACCAAGTTGTTATACTTTGAAAATATGCAGTGCATGTGAGCAATAGCTGGAATCTCCAGTGACTGATTGACAGCAGGTAAACAAATGGTCAGGGAGAGGAAGTGTATGAGTTTTAAGTACAGGAAACAATGCTTGAACAAATGTAAAAGATGGACCATGTTTACCCCTATTGCCAGCCATAGATCTGCATTTCCCAAAACTTTACATTTCTTGCAAATTCCAGCAGTCCAAACTGACAGCAAATACCCGTGGAATTTCAAAATCTTGCACCAAGTGCTCGGTTTAACACCCCTGCCACTGCAGAGTTGAAGTCCAGAGTCCATCTATTGCAGAAATCAGGAACTGTGACCCCAACACACTGCAAATCATGAGTATAATTATTTGTTTGTTCATTTATTGCTTATGTTGCTTGTGGGATTCAATGCTCCTCAAATCTAAGAGATCTTAATCAAACAATATTTTAAAGTCAGGCACTTTGACACACAATTGAAGGTATTCAAGTAGGTAGTCCCCTTTCAGAGAGTGATTCAGCTCATTTATCTGAAGTAAATATCTTAATGATGAGATAAATTCTTTTTTGGAGAGGTCTCTTTCTCTCCACAGATTAGAAGAGAAACCTTTCTGGGTAAAATTAGCCATAACTGATATCATGTTCACTAAACCATGTAGGATTGACTCAATGCATTTACAATGTCACATTCCTGCGTGGAAATACACAATTATGGAAACAAAAAGCACCATATTGTATGTAGGGAAGTGGTCTGCACTAAAGTTGCAAAACTGTTTTAAAACCTGAGTTGTATGTCCTTGACCATGATCATCTTTTAGCACAATCTTTATTATGTATCTGGGCATTCAGTGGACTTCATTTAAGATTTAAAACATAACAAAAACCAAAAAAATTGTGTCTGTTTGACAAATGTGATCTATATTACTGGTCCTTTCATCATCTGGAGAGGTGTCCTATTGGAGGACATCCAAGGTGTGTTCTCCATGTCTGTACATTTGGATTTCTTTCCAACGCAAACAATGACTTGGACAGATGCAGATCTACAGCTCACTTCTCCCACATTAGAAACACTCTCTGTAATCCTTGTTGCCTTTGAATTTAGTAAGAGAAAAACTCAAAAGGATGGGGGGAAAAAAGGAAAAAAAAAATCATCACTACATAGATTAAAAGGTTTTTTTTTGGTTAGTTGTTCTTATTTTTTTTTTTTTTAACTTGGCCAATGGCTTATAAGGATAGAAAAGCTAAGGGAACAAAACAGACTCCCAGGTCTTGTCCGGCACCCTTACATGTGAAGGACCTCACTGATGAACAACGACGATGGTTGCAGGATAAAGTTTTAAGGTTGTTTTTATCATTTGAAAGCTCCTAGGGGAGTCGCCTTGTAATCTTTCTTAGATAAACCAAAAGTCTGACTCATGGACCAAAGCTTGGAGTATGAAAGAACTCCTCTGTCTCCTGTACTTACAAAAAATGGATACAAAAGAAATATGCCGTTACAATACTACCTTAATATTTATTTTCTAGGGATAATTTTCCTTTTCCAGTTATAGAGGAAGAATTATTTTCAATTTGTGCTTTTACTACTGGTGATATGGATACTTTTTGAACAATGGGTGTTATTATCATTTTTCTGCTTAGCTGGTACCTTTATTTTCTTCAAAAAATACTAAATGTTTTGAATTTTTGTAAAAAAAATAATTTCCTTTTGTCACTTTTCTCAAAATTACCTGGCAAGAGAAGAGAGTATCTCGTGTAGGAGGAATGACTCAAATCTTCATTGTAAGGGTTATTATCTGATGTCATTGTCAAAATGTATGAGTTGACTCATTCATAGAAAATCAGACAAACAAAATGGTCTATGCATACAGTCATACAACCTCATGCTAAGTTTTCCTTTAATACAGTGGGCCATTGATGGAATATGGACTTTATGAAGTCTTCAAGCAGAAGTCTAGAGGGACTCTTTTCCAGAGCAATGGTCGATCTGCTATGCAGCCCTTGGGCTAGCATTATCACAGTTATCTTTAATATTTTAGAGGGAAAAAAAATCACAACACTTTTTATCCCAAAAAATGTCTTTCTTCATTTTTTTCTGTTAAACTTAGTTTCTGATTGAAAATAAGAAAAAAACCCTTTTTTTCCATAAAATGGTCTACCAGAAATTATTTCTCTTCCTTTTGAAAGGTTAAACTAAAGTAGAAAGTCTCATTTCCTATAAGAAGCTGATTGGTATCTGTTTGGATTATCATATCATTAAGTTTCTTTGGCTTGCTTAGGCCCATGATTACTATCTAATAAAACAACGTGCAGTGGTACATAAAAGGACACATTTATTAAAAACAGTTTTTGAATGCTTTAGATCAGAACACTGTGAGCGTGTAACAAATCAGCATTACATCTATGTTATGTGCATCATCCTGTATTTTAGCATAAATAAAAGATAATTTTTTTCTATCTGAATTTTGGCTAAACTGAGCGGGAACAGAAATATTGTGATACCTGACATAAAGCCTAATAATTCTGCATTGATAAATGACATGGACCTATGCAATGTGTAGATATGCAACCCTGAGGGAGAGGTGAAAATATATATTTTTTTTTTAATTAAAAAGTATTAAAGTCGTAGCTGCAAGACTAGCATAAGATAAATTTAAGTTTAATAATGATCTAAGCAAGAAAGGTAAAATAGTAAAATGTTAAATACTCCTGTCCATTACAGGCCATGATCATCTCACTTTGGAGCTGGAATTTGCTAGCAAAAATACAAAAAAGCGAAAAAAAGATTTCACCTTAGCAAAAACATGTTCTTCTAATGCCATCCATATTACAGATGTGTCATTTAATAAGAGCCTGTTATTGTTTGACACATTATCCAGAGCTGAATTAACAATGGTAAATACTGAACTAGTAACAAGCACAAAAGTGTAATACAGCTGAAAAGCCCCACTGTCTTAAGTGGTGTTTGAGATGAAAATAACTATTATTTTCCTGACAGTGACTAGAACAGAGCTAGTCATATCTAAATTGAATGACAATATATCTCAATTTTACAAGCACTTTTAATACTGGTTGCATATGTCATAATTTAAAACTTTGTATTGTAGAATCATGGATTACTGAAATAAATACAGGGAGTTCTTAAGTGACCTACTGAATTCTAATCACTATAAAGTAAATGTCATCAAGCTTTTAAATTAACTGAAACCTGCTATTTATTATTGCCTATTAGGTATACTACTTGACTAGTTAAACTGGTTATTGGATTCTTCATACTGTAGCCTCTGAACTCCTTCAGTCAATTAAATTCTTTATTGAATCTGATTTGTCAATGTCAGTGTCACTTCTAATCTCTTAAATCCACATCAGTTCAGAAGCTTTAAAATGTGCTTATTCTGTTGCAAAATTAGGAAGTTACAGTATCCTTCCCCTCTCCCTCCTTTCTCTGTGCAAGACACAAGGCTGCCACCAATGCAAAAGATACAAACACTTGTTCTTCAGCCTTTATGTGTACACTTATATAGCTACAGAATGAGATTTTTTAAGAAGATGTACAGACCATAAATAGGAAAAACATATAAACAAAGAACTCTGTTGGGTATTTTGTTACCAGCATATTGTATATTGAACACTTTATTCTCCAACTCAGTTCCTTAGCACTTCAGATTAGAGAAATTAGCAGAACAAAGTAATTGTAACTAATTCCAGAACTGGAAACTTTAAAATCTTGGTATTATTCTTCACAGGTTTTCATTTATATCTGCAAAAGTATTCCAGAACATTTTTAAAGTAGTTACAACATTAAATTCCCTTTTCTTAAATCTCCCCATTTCTTTGTTCATCAACAAAAGCTAGAATTCAAGGGAAAAACACAGAGGTTAAAGGAAAAGAAAGGAAAAATATAAGTATTAAATTACTGATTTGTGTGATAGTGTTGCCAGCCAAATAACTCTTTAGTTCACCTGAACACCAGCACAAACATGCAGGCTATTTATTTCCATGTTGTAGAGTTTGCCAGACACAGACTTGTTTTTCCTTTAAACCAATTCCCTTTCTAAAGGATTTCCTTTTTTTTTTTGCCAGTAAAAATCTGATTTTTACATATTATAGGCATATAAGCCTCTGAACTATGAAAGCAATTCGCCTCCCAGGTTAGGCACATCACCTTTATTCTGAAAGAGAAGGCAAACCAGACCAGACTCTTACCAGACACAGGGAAAACAATTGCTTCAGCTGGATCCAGCAGAGCCGTGTGCGAGCAGGCAGCCCGAGCGATCCCTGGGCCTCACACAAAAGCGAGATAATTGGCTTCCACGCAGGAGCTGTAAACATCCATCACGGCGGGGCTGGGCGGCGGCGGGCGCTGCCCCGGCCGGGCTGGGCGCTCCCCGGCGGGATGATGTCAGGCACAGCCCGGGGCGGGCGCTCATTGGCTTCCCTCACCTGGACCGGCCCTTAACCCTAAACTGCCGACCGCCCACTGAAAGGTGTCTCTCTAATCCTTACATACATACACACAGGTGGGGTCTTCCTATTTTTCCCTCTTTCTTTTTCTCTCCCAATTCCCTTTCTTTTTTTTTCTTCCATTTTTTTCACCTTTCATTTTTAATTTTTGTTTTTATTTTTATTATTTTTCCCTCTTGTAGAAAATGAGATTGTAAAGCTCCTGCTTTGGAGACCAGGTGCTTGTTATGGCTTAACTACTGAATGTAGGAATTAAATAAATTCTAAAAACTAATTTGCCTAAATTATTAAACAAGACCCTCAGGTAACTGCATTTTCATCATCTGTTTACTAAATGACAGTAATAATCAAAATATTGTACAGAAGAGGTATTAAAGGAAAGGTTAATGCATACAGCACCTGGAGAACTCACATTTTTAATGATTTTGCATTGCCTCCTCTTAAGACATAAGATTAATAAAGGCACACATTGGAAAAAAGTGTAAATTCTACAGTAAATTCAAGAATATTGCACTATTGCAATGTCAGGTTCATTATTAGGTCTTTTTAGGTATTTAAAGCTAACAGCAAAATATAGAGATGCATAAATGTACATGCACAGTTATTCTTTGAATGCTAAGTAGCATCCCAGATATTCTGTAGTAAATGAGGCATGAAGCACATTGCCAAATGTATGATGTCCTAAATATAGTGGCACTAAGTATTTTGCTGTGTGACAGGCAATATCATAAATCATGTGAACTTTTAAGTGAGTCCAAATCAGTGCTTAAATAACTGTATTTTCCATAAATGAATAATGAAAAATGCAAAAAAAAAAAATCTCATTTACCACATATTGTATTTGTATCTTTTGTTCTTTGTCATTTTTTTTTTCTTTTGGAAACCAATACTTTCTTTCAATGGATAGGAACCTGATCCAAAATGTATTTATAGTAAATTATATAACATGAATTTATTTATAGTCTGCTATCCCTCAAAAAAAACCCCCAAAATTATATTGTTGCTCAGTTGATTCTCTGGGGAAAAAAACAAGACCAAAGAACCAACTACATCAAGCCAAAAAAAAAAAAAAAAAAAACCACAGAAAAAATGAAATATAATTGAACACGATTTAACTTAATCTAAAAGATATGTAAGATGTAAGATAAGATTTTTAGAATAAACTTGATAAACAGCTCTGTCATTTCTTTGTGGTTCTTTCAAAAAGTTTTAGAGATTCAGGAGATTAAATTCTAGGGACTTGATAAACACCAGTTCTGTGTGGGGATCTGGAGGCTAAACTATTAGTCAAAACATACTTTAGGCCAAAATGAAAGCTTTTGTTCATTTATTTCTGCTCAGAAAACACGTGAGTTCAGAGGGAAATGTATATTAAAAAAAAAGATTAATTACTATCTTTTGTCACTACAAAGTGACAGAACTGAATTCCAGATCAGAAAAGATTAATTTGGACAATGGGAATGTCAGTTTTGCTATTGTATGATTAATGATAAAGGCAAGACACAGTAACATGTCATGAAGAAAAGAATTATTGATGAGATAAAGTGTGCTTAGATGTATCATATGTAAAAGTTATATTCTCCTGAATATTTAATGCTATTTAGAGTGTAGACCAGACACATTGTTGACAAAATTTTATTACATTGGTTGATTCAGCATGAAAAACACCCAGATTTCCCATATCTAGTTAATTCATCTTACCATGATGAATTAAAGTCCTATACATTTTTTATCCTTGTGTAGACTAAATTTTATACCTTTAAAGAGCGTATCCCTCCCAGACTACCTACTAGATCATGTTTAATGGTAGAGTGCCATATTTTTACAAAGTCCTCAGTATTCATAAACTATGTTATCCTACAATGGTAATACAGAGCCTATGGTTTACGACCTAAGCAGTAACTTATATCAGTAGAAAATTTACTTAGAAAATGTAGTACAAATGCTAATTTGGAATATTAGTGGAGATATTTTTCTTTACAAAAAAAAAAGGGCATTTTTTTCTCCAGTACTCTGTGATGAATGCTTTTAAATTGAACTATTTATTAATTTACTGATAAATTATCATTTTTTCCATTCTTCTAGTTTCACAAATTATCTGTCACCAGTATTTTTAAATACATGGAAGAATTTGGAGATCCAGGCTAAACAAAGTAACAGTTGTGGATAAGAGAGCAGTTCCATGATCCTAATCAAGTCGCACAGCACTTTTCACACTTCCATGTGCTGTCACACGTGGCTTATAACCAGTTTGAGATATAAATAATGAAAACATGCTAAGATTTAAATTATACTTTTTAAATATGGAGTAGCAGCAAGTCACTTCAGAACAAAAAAAAAAGCTGTAAGGCCATTTCTTTAAAGGAAAAATTGCATCAATGAAATAAACATATTGAATAGGTTACAAGAGCTCAAAGCATGACTGTGTGTGAAAGCCAGGAACACAGAAGTCATACACTGCTATCACTGTGCTTGAGTTCCAGATATAAAGATATTGGATTGTCAACTCTCATGCCTGGCACAGACAATAAAGGTGCTGTAGGCAGTGATATGTTTTGGCGGTTTTTAGTTTCAAATCCAAATCACATGGAAAAAGAAAGAAGAAAAGAGTAAGAGAGCAAAAGAAAAGTGACCAATGATTTTCAACAATGATCTGTTTTTCTTTCTATGATCTAAGAGTAAACGATGTATGAATAATGCTGAAGAATCTAAGTAGAGTGGATATTTTAGTCCTCAAGCAAAGTGAAACTCAGGTTTATTAGTATATATTTCCCATGAGCTGAAATCATTATTGCATTTAATTGCTTGACAATTATTACTGTCACATCAATTTAATGGTTAAACCAATTATTTATATTACAAAACATAGTTCTGCACCAAACACTAATTGAAAAACACAAGCGGTTCCTCAGTGTTGCTTAACCTATACATTATTAATATTGGAAGGGCTAGGTTTAAAGATTTTTGGGGAAATTAGAACTCAGTCGGGTGATAAGGGTTTTTAGAGATTGATTGTGTAAACTTAAAATTACAGTTCTCATAATCATGTGTATGAGATGAATGCCAAGTCAGGTATACATGATAACTATTATAACTACTTTTTCCTCCTGCATTCAGGCAATATGAATTACCTAGGAGATTTTTATCCACAAGATGGCAGTTCTGTTTGCATGGTCACTACTTTTTGCAATATTCAACTTGAAAACCATAACATGGTTCTTTTTCTTTTTCCATTTTATAACATATATGCTTTTCTATCTCCTGAGGAATTTGAAAAAAATCCCCAAACTATCCCAGTAGTTAAGCATTCATTAACCCCAATGTTGAGGTTAAATTTGCCAAGTGTTGAGTAAACTATAAGAAGAATGCTTGAAAGCACAAGTTTTACTTTTAGTTTTGAAAGAATCTCCATTCATATCCATAATTTTTATATGTTTCAATTTCTAGGCCATCAAATCCAGCATAACCTTTAACAGATTCAATTTAAAGACTACAGAAGGTTCTACTGAGAGAAAAGGAAATGTTTATATGCCCTAAAGGAAACTTAGGTTATTAGGTTTACTTTCTAGGCAATTATCTATTTTATTTTGCTTTATACCTAAACTCATCAAGAATGCTGATTTATGTTACTAAAATCTAATAGATATCTTTATTTCAAAGTTTAAAAATGCTGCGATGTTTATATGTATGGATCAATCACAGACAATGAATTAGTGCCTTGTAAAATTAATAAAATTCAGAGAAATGTAAATAACAGGCTATAGCTCTTTTCAAGCGATTCACTCACAGCTGAAATGATTAGCAAGAATAGAGGTGAAAGCAGTTTCTTCATCAATGAAACCCAGTAAATTAAAATGAGGCTTTACTAAAACAATGCATAATTTAGCATGGTAGTAGTATGCCCATGGGATAGCCATTTCAAAGGAAATTATTTGGCCTAGCTACCTGTCTGTATGCAGTCTTTGATGCCACTTCTTGAGTGGAATCACTGATCCCTCAGAGAGGAGTAAGGAGTTCTGAGTTACCTAAAATTTATCGTTGAGCAAGACTCTTTGCACATATCATTATAAATCAGTGGACAGGAGCTTACAGACTGTAGCAAATGCAGAACAGATTGATGTGACTTATGTCTTAATGAAAAAGAGAGAAACTGTTTTTAAGTAGTGTGGGGCAGCAGTACATATATGAATGGTTATCATGGACTGCTAATGGGCGCTAACTTGTTAACAAGGCAGCAAGAAAACGATTCATGGCTGTGAGGCACATACCTGCTCACTCAGCATTTTACACAATGAAAAAAGCACAACTTTGAGATGTGAAATTCCAGAGGACAAGATAATGGTTGCCTATCTAGATCACATCAGCATTGACTAGGTTGAGGTGTGCAGCAGAAGAGAAGTAGATTAAGAGGGTCTAAAGAGAAAAGATGATATAATAGAAGAATAAAGGCAATTTGAAATAGTTTAGACTTCTGTGAACATAGGGCAAGCTGCCCAATACATGACATGAGCCTGAACTCAGTTATCTCAGACCAGATGATTCATTACAAATTACAATCCCACAGTGAGTGCTTCATATAGCCGACTGTAACAGCACATTACTTGTCAGAGTAATGTCATAACAAAAGTGCCGGTCTTTCGTAAGAGAATGTCAACATACATTTATGTCATGAAGTTACTTGTTTATTCCACAAACTAAACTGTGAAAAATATCAAGACAAAATAGTTTCAACTTTTCTCTGCATGTGTATATGGGGGCAATGTTCTATGTCAGCATAAGTTGACTAGTTTCAGGTCTATTGTGTGAGGGTCTATTTTAATGTACTTTTTTCAAAACCAGGTAATTTTATATGGATTAGAATAATGCAATAAAGGTACTTGGGCCAAAAATTTGCAACATTCATAATAAGAAAATACATATGAAAATTAAATTTTTACACAGAATGGAAGTATTTTCAGAAAAAATATTTAGATTTAAGATAAAAGTATCTAAGTTGTTAGGAGTTTAAATCACTTTTTCAGAAGTGACTTAAGTTCTAAGTTGCACATGTCTGAGACTCAGTTTTCTTACTGCACAAGATCAGAGATTGCTGAGGTAGCTGTGAATGCACCAGAATCTTCTTGCAGGAAAGGCCATTACCATGAAGATGTACTCACTGGGCCTCAGAGGTGCCACAGAGAACAAGCACCTGTTCTGATTGTTCAGTTAACAGCAGTACCATGTTTGTTCAAAACAGAACCTGTGTGAACTGCTGCTGCAAATCAGGAACATTGTCAGCTGACTGACCGTCATTTGAGCATGACATAGACATCATCTGGATAGAGTAAAAGAGAAGATGAAAGCTGGAAATGAGGATGAAGTGTGGAAATATTTTCTGCTGCTCTGATGATCATGTCACTGCAATACTTCAGCTGGTCACAAGGTGGTCACAAGGTGGGCTCCCTGTTAAATGGCTAAAATTTATTTCACGACTGGAACCTTCAGAAAAACATTTTACAAATCTGATTCAAGAGCTGGATGGCATTCATACAAAAACTGAAGAATTTTTAGATCTCAGAATTATTGGATCTCAGGGAAAAAATTCTAAGACAAAGCTGAGAAGAATATAGTTGCACAAATTTTCTACATAAAATAGGGTAATTTTGCAAACCATCCCTTTAGCACCTAGTTTCCATAATTGCTTTGGAAATCTTGTATTTATTAGTCAATTATGTTTTGATGATAAATTACTTCATTATTGATGTCTAGATAAGGCATTTAAAGTTTAAAAGTTGAGATGCTATTCGGTAAGGAAAAATATGAGAGAAAAAACTCATAATAACTACACACACAGGAATCAAAACATAACCTAAATTATAAAATACAAACTTCACAGCTTTTTTTTTCTTTTAATGTCTGTTTTGATAACACTATCTGTGTTTGTAACCCCAAATAGAAAGATCAAAAGCATTGCTGGAAGCTGTGATTGCTGTGTTATATAGTTTACCCAAAGGACGGACCACAAGGGTGAAAGAATGACTAGAACTACTTGAAAATAATATTTTAAATAGTAACGATCATTTCAACATCTTAGCCTGTAAGATAATTGACCATTCTGGAGTAGAATTTTCAGACACTACTGCAGTGAGGTGAAATCTGTTTACATTTGAATCAGAAGACAATGACAATTTTTGTAAGTCCAAGTCTGAAATACTGGTCTTTGAGAACACCTCTCATGACCACTACAAAATATGATACAGACATCTGTCTCTTGAAGTTTTCCATTGTTGGGCATGCCAGATGCAAATTTACATGGGATATTAAAGGTACTGGATATTAATGGCAGTCTACAAAAGACGTACATTATGTGATAAATGCATCACATGACACAATAATGTACAAGCTGTCCAATCCTTCCTCATTCACACAGGGATTAAACTCGTTCCTGAATGTCATTGTCACGTGACGACTTTTTCAGCTATTCAGTTGAAAGTTCATCAAAAAGGAAATTATTCAGAATAAATATGTCAGTGTTTGGTGGTTTATCAGGAGTTTTTGAGCCAGCATGAAATGAAGAGCTTGTTTCTGCAGCTAGCATGACAGTGTACAAAACCATGTCACACTAAAAGGCAGAGGTGACTGATTGAGGTAGAGTTCTGTGCTGACTGACCAAGCATCCTTTCTAATGTGTTAAATGTTGAGCTAAATTTGAACTGACAAATAGCTACATTTCTGTTATTTATACACTAAAAGATTAGTTCCAAAACCATATATAGCAATATCTAATATAGTCATTGCATTATTAAAATAAGCACACTGAAAATACAGGAAAAATATTTTTAAAAAAGATGCTAAGGAAGGTAATCATCTTCAGTGTTGATTGCTAAGGCAATAATACATACAAGACAAAGACTTTGAGGAGGATAACATATGAAGTGACAGTCTTGATGACACTATCTTCATTCTGACATTGCTTTGGGAAACAGGAGTGGAAAAGACAGCTTGCTGTCAGAGGTCTCTGCTAGTGACTGGAGACAGATTTAAAAATTACAGTGAATTGCTATTATATTTACATTAGTATACAAAGTTCTATACAAGGTGTATGATGCATGCCATAAAATGCATTAGACACATTTTAAAGTAGAGCTTCTGAAGGTAGTAAAAGAAAATAACAAAAAATATTATTAGTACAAATATTCAATAAAAGTACAAGTGTTCAATAAAACTAATTCCAGGGGACAGTAGTAGTGGTAGCAGAGGAAAAATAATTTTAAATTAAAAGATTTATATTGGATATAAGAAAGAAATTCTTTACTATGAGTGTGGTGAGACACTGAAACACATTGCCCAGAGACATTGACTGGATGCCCAGTCAATGGAAGTATTCAAAGTCAGTTTGGATAGTTTGATCATCCTGGTCTACTGAAAGTTGTCCCTTCCCGTGGCTACGTGATTTTTGAAGTCCCTTCCAATCCCGAACATTCTATGATTCTATGATTTATGACAAAATTGCAATTATCTGCCAGAACAGATAATGTTCTGAATGTTGCAACACTGAAACAGAATTTGTTTGTACTCTTAGAGGGTTAATGTCTTTAGAATTATTATTCAGTAAAACACACAGTTTCCTATAGAGTGTAGAGCATGTACAAGATACAATGCTAACCACTACTTTATTAAACATAGTCTATTAAAATGATAACATCTTGGATTTTAGAACAGTTGTAATAATTAAATCTGGTCAAACCATTCTGCACAAGATAGCTGAATTTTGGGGAAAGTTTTCAATTAGCCTGTTAGATTAAATCTATCTTGATTTAAATCTGACTGCATGATTTAAAATTGTAAAGCTATGCCATATATGGGATTCAGTTTTAGATTAACACTCACAAATTCAGGCATCTACGTGTGGGTTAGATATCTCACTATAATCAAGGCAGAGCTAACCGATACAATCACTGGAGCCTAGAAATAAGTTCAATTTGCTTTAAGCTAGGTATCTAAGAACAGATATAGTTGTCTAAGTATGAAAGTTTTAAATAACACGTTTAATATTATTTGGGACGGCCAAGGGTATCTGAAACTTCAACATGTCAATGCAGCTGAAGTCACCTTTCTGAGAAGTGGTAAGTGAATGCTGGAGTTACATGAGACCTGCACCCTCCTCATCCAAGGTCTGCAGGCCAGGCAGCTAAACAGCAATTTAAAAAAACCACAAGAACCAGCTTTGCAAAGGATGTGAATTTTACTTCTTTATCCTTTTGATGTGAACTTTAAAACTAAATTGTGATGTAAAATAATTCCAGCCATTATAATTCTAGGGAGTGTGACCATAAATTGCATATAGATCTTGATCATGTAGATGAAGCACAGGGAGGATGGTAATCAATAAAAAATTTTATTGCCTCAATATTAGCTGAGATACACGAAGGAAAGAAAACCAAAACTATATAGCTATTTTCATCAGAAAGACTTTGAGAGTATGTGTGCTTTCTGAGGTGAGATTTCTCTGTAATGAGTTTGCTTTTCTATCATGAGAATGAGATTTTAATAAATTTAATTTTTGTGACACAATATTAATATATATTTTTATTTGCTGAAATAGACATTTTGATATCTAGAACAGAGTGTTTGTTGATTCATTTTGCATAAAACTGAAATTCAATGTTCTCAGAAGAAAAATCTGTGAGAAATGCAAACATGAAAACATAGGAGTTGCATCCTATGATAGACTTTTGCTGTAAGTTTTTCTGTCTTGTGGCTTATTTCTGAAAGCCACATAGAGGAATTCTTTTTGTACACTAGTACCTCTTAGCACAATATCTCGCTGCATGGCTGCATTTGCCGATTTGTAACACTTTCTTTGGTTATGTGAAATGATATAATCCACTATTTCAATATTAATTCTATTGTGTTTCTTTTGCTTGTAATTAATTTCAGGAAATAGATTTTTGTTTGTTTGTGTGTAGTGGGTTAACCCTGGCTGGATGACAGGCACCTAACAAAGCGTCTCTATCACTCCTCTCCACAACTGACCAGGGGAGAAAAATTATAACAAAGGGTTCATGGGTCAAGGTAAGAACAGGAAGAGACCACTCATTGATTGCTGTCATGGGCAAAGCAGACTCAACTTAGGGATACTAAATGAATTTATCACTAAAAAAATCAGAGCAAGATAATGAGAAGTAAAATAAATCTTAAAAACCTTCTCACCATCCCTTCCTCCTTCCTAGGCTCTACTTTCTCCCCCAGTGGCACAGGGAAACAGGGAATGGGGGTCACAGTCAGTCCATCACAGATTGTTTCTGCCAATGCTCAGGGAGAGGAGTCCTTCCCCTGCTCCAGTGTGGAATCCCTTCCACAGGCGATAGTTCTCCATGAACTTCCCCAGTGTAAGTCCATCCCATGGGCAACAGCTCTTCACAAACTGCTGCAATGTGAGTCACTCTTCTGTGGGGTGCAGTCCTTCAAGCACAGCCTCCTTCAATGTGGGTGCCCCATGGGGTCACAAATCCTACCAGGAAACTTGGTCCAGAGTGGACTCCTTTCTCCACAGGCCTGCGGGTTCCTGCCAAGAGTCTGTTCCAGCACGAGTTTCAGAGCGTCTATTAATGTATCCACTTGCTCCAGAGTGGGTCTCCTCCACAGGCTGCAGGTGGACTTCTGCACCCCTGTAGTCCTCCATGGGCTGCAGGGGCACAGCTGCTTCACCATGGTCTTCACCACAAGCTGCAGTGGAATCTTGGCTCCAGCACCTGGAGTACCTCCTGCCTCTCCTTCTCCACTGACTTTGGTGTCTGTAGAGCTGTTCCTCTCACATGTTCTCACCTCACTCTTCTCTGACCACAATTATATTTGAGCAATAGCTTTTTTTTTTTCCTTCTTAGATTTTTTTGTCACAGAGGCATTACCAACATGGCTGACAGGCTCAGCCTTGGCCAGCAGTGGGTCCATCCTGGAGCCATCTGGGATTGGCTCTGCCGGACATGGAGGAAGCTTCTGGCTTCTTACAGAAGCCATCCCTGGAGCTTCGCTCTGCCGCTATGCACACCTGGCCATACAAACCCTGTGTAAAGCATATCTTTGTCAGACATAAAAATTTTATACCATCCTCTCTATATGTATATATTGCTAGGTCCGTTAATATTCTGCTTTTTGAGAACAGGATAGCTACGCCACAGTGACATGTTTTCTTCCTATTTACACTACATAATTGAGAAATTGCTTGAAATAATGAGGAAACAGACTACTGTTTGACCGTGCTGACTTCATGGGTCGATGTTCACCTGCTCCATGTTTACTAGGTTTTTCCCCCACCATTGCTAAAACCAAACACAGATTCATGTTTTATGCATTAACCTTGTTTTAATATAAATAAATTATCCAAATGGGTTATAAAGTATACCTTATGATATAGCCTTGCCTTGGATTCAGTTAATAATTAGCCACTTTTTAAATTATTTTCTGCCTTACTTTAAGTTACAAAATTATATAAATATTATCTCTTCTGAGTTTCCTAATTGAAGTTAATGACTCATATATTCCACTTTATCTACTTTGGATGAAATTAATAAAGTTTGAATCCTTTTTTATCTTTTCTTTTCTGGAATTAATGATCTGTATGACCTTTGCTACCTGTCTTTGACTTAAAATTAATCCTCATACCTGTTTTTGCTTTCTGTGGCCTGAATTGCTGAACCCAGCTTTGTCTCCTTCAATAAAAGTAATATTTTCCTTAAACAAGTTTTCTTAATTTTTATTTAGACGAGTGAATTCTTTATTACAATTTCCTTGCCATAATTTCTTCATTTCCATGAAAGGTCAAAAAGAGTAACATGTTAAGAAACATATTATTTAAAACAATCTAATCCATTTGTATGGAATTGCTTTCACCTCTGTGTCCTATTCTCTTGACATGTGTGTTTTCAGTTTGTAACAATTTTATGTTTTATTTTTATTTTTGTCATTTTGTTTCTGTTTTTTTCTCAGTAAGGTGCATGCTGAGACTCTAGATACACGGATTTCCTACCACGTGCTCTCTGTGCACAATCAAATTTGCAGTGTGGTAATAATTCAACCCCGTGGCAAAAGTCTATGAATCGTCTAAGTCCAACAGAATCCTTTCAATAGACTTTATATTATCACTGTACACACAAATGAGACTCCTCATTAGAGTTTCCCCAGTATATTTGTGTGCAAAAGCTGGATATGTACAGTCCAAGAGCAGTAGACCCCTTGGGAACAAAAAAAAAAACAACAACAAAACAAAAAGCAGCAACCCTAATATAAACCAACCAAAACCATCTGACTTTTATTAACTTTCAAAGTTGATATAAACTATATCTCTTATTATAAAAAAATCAAAACATAATCTTCACATTACTTGCCAGTATTCTTATTGACAAGATGGATGTTTGGGTTTTTTTCCCCTTATGTATTCATTTGTCTTTGGATTATTAGCACAAACAAAAGTTGACACTTGAAATAGAATAGCCTTTTTGTATTCACTTAAAACTGAAGTTAAGTTCGAAGTATGTTTTGTAAGCTGGTTGAAATGTTTGCTTACTTCATATTTCAGAACTCTAAGATGCCTTTTCTCTTAGGAGATCTTTGGTTAATCTCTATGCTTAAGATCTCTGACAATCATTATTTCTGTTGCTGTGTGATCCCTAAGCTGTGATTGAAATTTGCGTTTTTGAAATCAGATTTTTTTATAGAAACCCCTTTAAGACTACATTACCTAGATGGCTCCTGACTAGAAAAGAATCACAAAATAACAGGATCACAGAATGGGTAAGGTTGGAAGGGTCATCCAGTCCAACCTCAAAAATAGAAAATTTTACATGAGAATCATAGAATCTTAGTATGTCTTGAGCTGGAAGGTACCCACAAGGATCATCAAAGTACAACTCCTGGCCTTGTACAGAACAGCCACAAACATCCTACCATGTGCCTGGGACTATTGTGCAAGTGCTTCTTGAACTTTCTCAGGCTGGTACTGTGACCACTTCCCTGGGAAGCCTGTTCCAGTGCCCAACCACTCTCTAGGGGAAGAACCACTAATATCCAACCTAAACCTCCACTGACCAACTCAAGCCTATTCCCTCAGGTCCTGTCAGTGGTGACCACAGAGAAGAGATCAGTGCCTGCCCCTCCTCTTCCCCTCACAAGGAAATTGTAACTGCAATGAGGTCTCCCCTCAGTCTCCTCTTCTCCAGGCTGGACAGCCCAAGCGACCTCAGACACTCCTCATGCGGTTTTCCTTCTAGACCCTTCACCATCTTCATAGCTCTTCTTTCAATGGTCTATAAGACCTTTATATAATTTTCGTGTTGTGGTGCCCAAAGCTGGACATAGGACTTGAGGTGAAGCCACATTAGTGCAGAGCAGAGTGGGATACTGGGGGAAAAGAAGCTAGAAAGAAGCTCCACCAAATGAAGGCCTGCTCCTAAATCTATAGAACTAGTAAAAAAATTCTCAACCATTTTTTTTCAGCTTTGCCTCAAGGTGATAAGGAACACATAATCAATAAAAAAAAATTAGCTATTGTCTTCAAGTTAGGTGAGACTGAATCCCCAGCAGATTTAAACTAGGGCAGCTTTTATTTGCTTAAATTCAGTTGAATCTTTGTATATTGAGACTGTGTCAAAATTTCATTTGAAGCTTTCACTGCATACCAAAACATCTCTTGTGAGTGAAAGGTCTCTGTAGGTTAATTTGAGGTCATTTAGAAGACATTTATAAGAAGACATTTCTAAATTTTTGATTACTAAAAATATTTTAGTGAAATGATCCTATTTATTAAGAAAAGTTATTTGGGAAGTAATCAAAGACTAATAGTAACTACTTTTAATTACAACACCCATCTAGTCTGAATAATTTAACTACAGACTGTTTTGTGTTACAATGAGTCATTGCTGCTGCCTGTGATCCTTTGTTCTCTCAAGCAGCTCTTTTAAAACCCTCACCGTCATTCTTTTTCTGTATGCATTATTCAACACCTTGAAACACTAGTTAGAGACACTTGTAAGGAGGCAATGATTGTGCTTCAAAAGCTTACTTATATACTAACTATATTTTGTATCTAAGATTTTTAAAAATTCCTTTAAAATAAAAAGAAGGGATTCCTACTTGGTATTTTTTTGTTTTCCATTGTGAAACACTGTTTTGCACTTGAAATTACCCATGGTTTGTATTTAAAGAAAAGTTCATCAAGATTATATATATTCAAGGATTATATTCTCTGTGCATACTAACTTTCCATGATGGATAATTGCCTTCAGCTGCCTTCAAGAACCTACTCCCAGACATGCAGGAGAACAGCTATACACTCTGATGGTCAGGACTTAACACTGCTGATACCAACAGAGGAAATAGGTTCCAGTTCTGAGTAACCTTTAAAATGAAAAATATCTTCCTTGCAGTCCCCTACTGTTTAAGCAGAAGGACTGTTTACTCAAAGATGACTGCACATGAGGTGTTATCGCTTAGATAAAATCTCTCAGTAAAGAGATGAAAATGCCATAATTTTTTAAATAAATTGAAATATTTTAGGTCAGATTGTTTGGGGGTTTGTTTTATTTTTTTAATTCCTTGAGCCAGATTTCAGCTTCTGCATACCTTACTCTGAATGAAAATAATGTGCATGAGTGAAAATGGAAATCAGAACATTGATTTATTTCAAAAATTCTCTTAGAATATATATACTATTTTCCACTAAATGTACTTTTGTACAGTGTGTCTTTCAGACAGACAGGACTGAAGGACAGCTACTGAGAGGAAACATTCATTTCCCACTGTAAAACTAGATTTTTGACCTAGCTAGAATGTATTTCTTTTAGTTATGTCAAGTTCTCCTTGACTTGTTAGCCTCCTTGTAGCTGCAGGGAAGGCAAAAGTTGAAAATTCATAATGAGCTTTCTTTAAGTGCAAACAAAACCCAAGAAAATAATTTTTCTAATAAAAAAGAGGTAATTTCTACCTACACAGTAAACAAACAAACAAACAAACAAACAAAAAACCCTCCATCTGGGTTTTTTTGTTCTCAGAAGAAAAAGAGTAAAATACATCTTACAAAAGTTATTATAAGAAACTATGTAAAAATAATTAATAATGAGATGTGTAGAAACTGTCATATGTATATATGATGTCCTTAAATTAATAGAGGTTTACATTGCTTTCATTGTTTTCCACAAAGACTGTTGTTCCATTCTATTTGACCTTAATTAGTGTAATTGATAGTAGTTTTAGACCTGCATGCCATTTTAATCATGTAGTTACAGCTTTCATGGCAGAAGAAAAATGAAATAGCAGCTGGGAGTTATCTATTAATAGTGAGAGAACAGAAAGGTAAAAGGGAAGACTCTTCTCTTCTAGGACTCCAGGGCTTTTATGGTGTTAGTAATGAATGACTAATATATTCTAAGAAGAGCACACTGATCTCTACGGATGGAATGAAAGGCAGTAGGAGGTAGGATCAATATGAGTTAGAAATTTTGTAGCATTAGGAAATAACATGGCTACAAGAGTATACAGACAGATCAGTAAAAATGTCAAAGCTTGAGCATACAAACCATGTATTTGCATGCATGTATGAATGGGATTACCCGGGCATGTGTACTAGGGGCTCAGACTGTGACAGAGTGCTTTAAAGTTTGCTGGGAAAGCATGCAGTGCTACAGCAGGTTATGAGGTTAGAGCGAGAACAACAGAATAATCAAAAGTTTCTTTGGGATGTGATTATTTGGAATGCATTTGAAACAAGACCAGCGTATAATGAAAAAAAGACAATAAATGAGAGTTTCTAAGTTGTGATCAAAACATCCTAAATGAGTAGATTTGTTCATTAGCTTAAAATGGTAATTTTTTTCTTGAAGGTTTCTCCTGTCACTGTTAATGACAGTCAGTTTCTGAAGTTGGGAGACTTTACAAGGAAAGAAAACTTGTTCTACTGTCTCTTTCTCACAGATATAGTTAAAAAAAGCAGAATACAACAACAAAAAAATAATTCTCTACCAGTTGTACTTACTGCATATTATGTTGGGAGAAACAAGCATGTCAAGCTAACTGCCAACTACATCTAAATTTATGCCACTAGGTTCTTCTCTGGCACTACATTTTGGCACAATACTTTTGCAAAAATTGCAGTGTATGATAAATTCATTTACAGATGCTTACTATATTTTGTATCTAAGAGTTATTTTTTATTCCTTTAAAATAAAAATAATTTTAAAAAAAACATGATCACAGAGTTCAATTAAAAAAATATAGCAAAGCATGACCAAATGGAAAGTGAAAGAATCTGGGGATATACATTAGTTTAGTAACCAGCGAAGAACTTAGTTTACTTAAGAAAGACCAGATTGGTCCTCAAGATAAATAGCGCAACACAGCTCTTATAACATTAGCATAATCATACCTATTTCAAAGATCATGACAAAAAAACCCACATAATTGAGGTACTGGCTATGTTGTTCATATTGCTAAAATATTTTTGAAATTTAAGTCTTTATGACTTTTACATACAAATACTGTCCGGAATATGCAGTTATCTTACAGACATGGGAACAGTCAGATGGTAAGAAAGAAAAGTATTTCTAAAGACTTGTAAAAAAAATTGTCATCCAGCTTTGTTTCTTGTCTTGCAGAATGATTATTAGTCTTATTTTCTTTTTTCCTTGTATTTCTGCTCTCCTGTATTCTTGCAGAATTATCTGTTGCTGTTCCAGTTAAGAGTATATTGTAACTACATGATGTACAGTTCTAATTTTTGGTCAATCAGTTTAAAAAGTACACATTTTCTTTTTCTGTGTATTTTGTCATGACATATTTTAATATTGGAGTTAATACATATGAGGTCAATAAAAGCCAGGAAAACAATGAATTCAAGGTTAGACATAGGATTCTATGGTAGAATCAGGTAGAATCAGGTAGAATCCTGTGATATGAAAAAAATATGCACAACGATACCTTTTGTAGCATGGTGTTGCCCTGCTTCTTGCA
>VZRZ01005122.1:21579-41634 GCA_013398175.1 Climacteris rufus | reverse complement strand
GGCGCGGGGCGGGCGGAGGCGCGGGCGGCGCGCGGCGGGACGAGGTGGCCGAGTGGTTAAGGCGATGGACTGCTAATCCATTGTGCTCTGCACGCGTGGGTTCGAATCCCACCCTCGTCGGGATTTTGTTGCCGCCACGGGCTCTCCCTCCACAGCTGAAGGAGAGGGAAAGGGAACGAGACCCAGCCCCCAGCCCTGCTACGCCATAAACCCCCGGGGTAAAGACAGCAGCCCCTCCTCGAGAGCATCCTGTACCCTGAGCTTTTCCCAAAGAATGAGGCACCTTTCAAGCCACTAAAAATTTATTTGGTACAAAACACAATTTACAGTAAATGGTATAAGCCACGCTCCCAAGACTGTGGGGTTTCGACAACTGAATTCCAGGTAAACTGAGAACATCAAGAGCAGCACAGTCTTCCCGTCACACAGAACCAGTTAAATTCAACAAAAGTCAGCCCAACAAATGCACATGTAGCAGGAACAGCCTCAAAGCACACCCTTTCCCATTTTCATTTCTTCTTTCAACTTAGCATTAAGCTATTATTGGGATCTTAGATTTAAGAAAAATAATACAAATTAAATGCTATTGAAAGAACCTATTAAATTACTTTTCTGGAAGGCAGGGGACAGTTTTAGACTACTGAGAATTTCAACTGGGATTTTACTGCATTAATTTTTATTTCACCAGGCAGAAGGTTTTGTTTAAGAAAAACTTGCTGATTTTGTAAGAAAAAGAAAAATATTGGCTTTGGAGAAGTGCTGCAGACATGAAGTATATCTTTATATTATTTACTGGGAATTAAACTAGGATCTTCAGCTTCCAAAGGTTTTTAAATGCTGGAAAATGAGGGCAATCTGCTCTCCCCAAAATAAAGGAAAATTGTTTCTCCATAGCTGTTTACTGAAGATTGAAGGAAGTATCCTGCTTTCCAGCATGACATGGAATCTGTGGAATAATCACCTCACCTGTTTTTAATGCTGTAAATATTGAAGCACAAAAATCCTTCTGGATTTGCACTGAGCAACAGTAAATACAAAAACATGGCCAAGTGCTTCTCCAACTTGATAATGACAGTACTGACATTCCTGGGAACAGAAAGGGAACTTCAAAGCACAGTGTTGCTGCAAGGTAGTTTCTGCATGAAGGAAGCACAGAGCTGAGACAACATTTCAAGGACTGTGTCCATGGGGAGCAATTGCTCTGATGTTCCCAGGGACCCTGTGCTACCTTACAGCTGAACCTGAAGCTGTGTTTACCCACAATGAGAGCAGGGAGAAAGCAAAAACACCACTGCCATTTAAGGCCTTCCAAGAAAAAGCATTTGACTCGTCCCTGTGCCTGTGGAGCACAACAGGAAGGAGTCGCAGACCAGCCATGACGCGCTGACCCTGTGGGACGCAGCCCCGTGGAAGGGCCCAGGCCCCACAGCTGCGCAGGGTCCTTATCCAGGAGAACACCTGCTTGTTCTGGAACGTGCATCTGGTCCATGACCTGGGCCTGGATTTCCCTGCCGACTCTCTGAGTCTCAGCTCTGCTCAAATATCCACCATGTCCACCAGAGCAGAGAGGTGGAGCTGGGAGGCAGCCTCGGCCTCCCTGGTGGCTCTGAGGAGCTGCTGCAGGTGCCTGAGTCTGTCCGACAGCGCGGGGCTCCGCTCCAGCTCCAGAACCTTGTGTCCCTCCCGACTTCCAGCCTGGGCAGAAGGAAAAGAGATAAGACTGAGACTTCCTCCCAAGGCAATTCCCACTCAAGGTTTTGCAACTACTGCACTCCTCAGAGCTTTAGTCAATGCTCAGGACCACCTTCTCTTACCTCTTGAGCGGGTGCCATGGGACTCTTCACCAAGGGGCAGGTGACAGCTGGGGTGGAGAGCAGAGACTGAGGGAGGTAGAGGGGAAGACCAAAGAGATCCCCAAGGGGCTCCACGTCCTCAGCTAAGTATCGGTGCAGCTGCTCTTCAAACCTGCATGGGAAGAGCAAGAGCACCAGTCAGGTGGTAGCCTGGCTTTGTCCCTGTAACGACGGGGTTAAGTAACAGTTTTGGGTTCAGAAGAGTCTGATCTCCACAGCCACTCTCAAAATAGTCTGATGTAGCCCAATTTTTTGTTGCTACTATCAAATTCCATTACAGAAGTCTGTGGTATGAAAAGGAGCCACACAGACTGAAGACACTCAACTTATGGGAAAGGGAGAAGAGACAAAAACCTCTTGGACCAACTTCAAAAGCTTTACTTCTTCACCTCTGTGATCTGCAATGCTACAAACTGACATTCCAGAGAGGATTTATAGACATTTGTGACACTGAGGGACACAGACGACTGTACACACTGTATCGCTTCAATTCTAATGGTATGACTGACCACAGAGTTTCCAACCATTCCCAAGAGCCCCATTTTTATTATCTTGGACTGTTCCCATGATGCAAGGAGGAGATAGTAGGGAACTGACTGATGTTCTTGATGAAATGAGATGGAACTGGAGACAATCTGGGCTGTTTTCTAGCACTGTTTAGCTTCCTATTCCATGCAAGTTAGAAATTGTTTACAACCCTGGTCTGGAGCTGCAAGAGAAAGAGGCTGCTCTGGGGACTTACCTCTTGTTTTCTATTTTTTCCAGTTGTAATTGTGCCAACAGACGTTCCTGGGCCAAGGATGTGTCTGTGAATTCATCTGTGCTGGGAATGCTCACTTCCTGGCCTGGCAGCAGGCTCATGCCAGAGCCATACTGATCTGGCACCATAGAGATGCTGCAGGGTTTCTTAAAAGAGTTGGGAGATTTTATCTTTGACCTGAAGGGGGGAGGAAAAAAAACAACAAACAAAACCACAGAAATTGGTATGAGTGTGTTGATTTTTCCCTAGCAGTCTGATGATGCTTGGAAATAGCAGGGAGTGAGAAGTGATCATTTGGATAAATAATGCCCTTGTGCCAGGGTCCAACACTGTACATGGGAGTAAAGAGGAACTCATCTAACAGGAGCACAGGATTCACCCTAAACATCTCACTATACAGCAGACCTGCAGCTAAGCTTCCAAGAGGGAAGAGAGCTGCTTTCCTCTGAACAAGGTTAGGCAAGTGAGCTAGACTCCTGACATCTCAAATACTTTAATACTACAAAGCTCTAAGGCATTCTTCCCCCTCAACCTATCTCAGACTCACACTGTTTCCCCTCCACGCTTAATAACACTTTCAGCACTCCCCAAGCAGCCCATTTCTCTGAGAGCTGAGTAACCCTGTACAAATAATATCTACTTACTACCCCGTTTTAGCACAGCCCTGTACATCATTTAAGGGAGATGTATGCAAGCAGGTTCTGGGAGGATGCCAAATGCTGGTTTCCAGCACCCTGGAGGCCACCTCACCTGTCATGGCCTTGCCGGATCTCGTCCTGCGTGCGCAGCCTGGCTTGATCCCATGAAAAAGGCACAGTGTAGTTCTTTAAATGCTCCTTGAAGAAGTACACACGAATCTGACCATCTCTACTTACTGCTTCTGTGAATAAACCCAAGCCCAACGTTTATCATTTGCACAGGTTCTCTCCTTCAGAAGAAAAGCTCAGTATTAAAAAGACAATGTGGGAGAAAAGCGAGTGTTCACTTTCAAACAGGCTTCAAGAAGAATTTGAGACAAACTTCATTAATCCATGGAAGTGATAATTAACTGGGGCAGCCTGCCCTCCCAGCTGACATGGCTTCTGAGGGGTAACTCTTGGCCTTTGGTTAATGCCAACCCTCTCCCACGGGGAAGACAGGGCTGAAAGACTCTGACCAGAGGCACCATCACAATTTGTAACCACAGGATCAAGTCATAGCCAATACTAAATGGCACCACTGACAATTAAATACCATCATAAAACAAGTAACATCCATCATGCAGGAGGAGACAATACCTGGAGCAACAGGAAGTTTGGGTGGTTTCCAGTCTCTCAGTTTATGATCAATGCAGACTGCCAAGATATAGTCCCAAGGGATCTCATCAACAGAAGGTCCATCTTGATCACAGTTCCCAGCTGTTCTGGTTTTCCAATTTTGGTAAGTTTTGCTCAGCAGATTCTCCACTTGAGACTGGATCAGTGGTTGAGTGTGGGAAGAACTTGCAATTTGAGAGACATACTGAAAAATCATGTGGCAAACAGGGCGCCAAGGAGCTATGGAACAAAAAAAACCAAAGTAAATTGCGAGAATTTGTGCCAGAACCAAGCAGCACAGGCACATCTTGGAAAAAGACATGCTGCCAAGAAGATACTAGAGTGTGAAGTACCCACCACCTAAAGGAGGCAGATCTAAGTACGGGATCTGGAAGGACAGCACAGCCTTCTTCAGCCAGGCCAGGTGATCTGGCATATTCCACTGCAGGTGGGGCAACACCCTGTTACCTCCAGCTTCTGAAAACTCTGTGACAGGCCAAGACAAGTCACAGAGGTGCTCTGAAGATGCCACATCTGACAGGAACTGCAGCACACTGTTGTAGAGCTCTATGACGACCCCGGGCTCCTGGGAAGGCAGCCCAGCTGAACGCCTCTCCTGCCAGTCGTGGTAGAAGCGCTTGCCAAATTCACCATCGATCCCATCCTCAATGTACTCCTGAAGGGTCTGGCTGCAGAGCTCAAGGGAGGCAGGACACTGGGACACCAGCCAGCCCACAGCTGCAGACACCTACGACACACAAACACCGAGGGTTGGAGACTGCTCTGCCGCGACTGGGACAGGAAGGATTCAATCCTGCAACCCGAACTTTGACACAACGCTATCCAATATGAAGCAAAAGGCAAACAAATCAGCTACCATCATCCCAATATTTGCAACAGCAATTCTCCAACTATGTGGTCACAAACTAAATTCCCATGCAGCAGGCTCAGGAACAGACAGAAAGGAGACTGCTCACATGAGGTACGGGTATGCAGTGGAATTCCCTGCTGCAGGATGCTGGGGATGTTGAAAACTTATCCAGGAAAAATTGGACAGATTCAGAAAAAATTAGCCCAGGGTGACTATATCCAGAGAAGCCATCTCTGATGCTGGCAGTCCTCAAACTGCAGACCTAAGTTGTGAGGCTTTGTGGGGGAACCATCACTCTGGGCTTGTCAAGGAGAGACCTGTACAGAACATGAGAGGGTAGAGGCATCTCTCAGTCCCACCCACCAAGAAGGCATAATTCAGGGTGATCTCACAGCAGCCAGAAGAGCTACAAAGGGTCCTCTGCATTTCAGGACTGTGAGCTTAAGGATAAAAATGTTTACCCATCACCAACACTTGTTGGTTGGGCAACAACACAGGCAGGGGAGACAAGAGTGGTTTTAGGTAACCCATTAATTTTGGTCTCACTGCAGTTTTCAGTATTATGTAGATTAAATTATCTTTTTTTGTAGCAAATGCCACTGATCTGTGGTGAGTAAAAATAGAAGTCACACATAATAGAAAAGTACCAGAAATATTTCATTTCAGAATAGTTCTGGCTGATGCTGGAATCACTATTAACAAGTGAGTACCTCACTCCAGCAGATTCAGATGTGTGGAAAAACGGCTGAGAGCTTTTTGAACAAAAAGTATGTTACAGAAAATTCCATGCAAAAAGACCCCATTACACAAGACTCAGTTGCAAATTAAGTTATGGAGAATACAGTAATTAATGTATCTTGCTGTTCTTACCCTTCTGGTGCCTTCTAAGTCATTGACAGAACCTGGGAGCTCCACAACGCTGTAGTCCGAAATAAGTTGGGCAGAAATCAAGTCCTGCAGCGTCAAACCTTAAAGAAATAAGAAAACTCACCATGTACACAGAGAAAGAACACACATCATCGGACCACATGCTCTGCATTACACTCACAGCACTGCTGCTCCCCTTTCACCTCTGCCCACAGACTCTCAGGATCAAATATTGTGTGTGAAGGAAAACTGGAAGCCAAAACTGATGAGCTCTTAAGGCCTCAGGATTTGTAGCAAAGCTCTGAGAAGTGCTGTACTTCACAGTCTCTCCCTTTGCTGGATGATGAAATTGAGAGGCTGCACCAGCCACAACAGTTCTACTTGGCGCAACCCTAAACATACACATTTTCAAGACACAAAAATAATTACATACCATCTTCTACTTCTTTCTCCATGGCTTCCTCTTCCTCATTGGGGACTAGAACCACCAAGGGAACCATGGGGTGGAAAGGTTTGGCCTGAAGCAACTGTTTCAGCTGCAGCAAAGCTGAAAGCCAGTAAACATCATCTTCTGCAACATCTTCGCTCCTAACTCGGGGGGGCAGGAGAAGAATGAGGCCACTGGTCCCAAGCAAGTCCTTCTGTGTCTCAGCCATATCAAGCTCCGAGTCAGAGAGTGCACCATGTGCCACCTAGAGAGACAAGAGAGGACAACAGAAATGCAGCTAAACAAAGCTATTTTCGTACCAAAATCTGCAGTTTATTGTCACCAGCATTCTGATCTGACATCCTTTTCCAGGAGCTTTACAAAACCTAAGACAACAAGCTGTTATCAGACCAACATGGATGTGTCTGATAAATGCAGGTAAGCACAGAAGTGCCCTTCAACACCTGCTTTGGGACCAGGAGTTGATGATTTAGGTTTTACTACTGCAAGTATTTACTCAGCTGACAGGAAACAAGGAAAAATACATCTTTTTCAAGCCTTTTTAACAACCCTATCCTTCCGAGGATAATCTCCCTCCGTCAGACAGGACACAACATCCACTGGAAAAGAGCCCACCCTGCTTTTATGGCCTCAGGCATCATAAAATTGTTCTCACCTACCTTTATACACACACTGACTTTAATGCTTCTGCTCCCCTGCATGCCAGGAGAACTAAACAATGTCAGTGTTTGAATTTTGCCTTCTGTATGTGAAGCATTTTTCTCATACATTTTGTCTCCCATAAATTTGGCTTTCAACCAATCCATCAGTATCCTAGCAAACAAAAAAGAGGGCTTTTGGGGTTATTTTTGTCAAAAAAGGCATTTTAGGGTTTTAATATCAACACCTCTAAGACACCACAATCTCTAATAATCCTATAAATTTCGGTTATGAGAAATAATCCTAATAAAAATCTATGAAGTGTCCTGAAATTATCATCTATCAAAGTTTCATTTTCAGTATGGGCAAAAAGAATTAAACAATATCAGAAAATACAGAGCATTGTGATAAATTACAGCTGTATTACTTAGAGTGCTTTGGAAGAAAAAAAACAACAAACTGAAAATTTGACATAGTACAGGCAAAATTAAAGATTACATCATGGTCTGTCTACTACTACTCTTCTTCTGCCTAAATAAAAGAAGTCTGCCCTGTTTGAGAAAGGGCAATCAACTCTTCTCCTTACCTGTTGGGATCATCCTTGGCATATTCATCATCACTTGGCAAAACCAAGAGCACCTTCCAGAAAACCTGTTCTTGTTGAACCGGAATATGTTCGGTGATTAATGAGACAAGATCCAGGGGAGTCCAAGCTAAATCACTTAAAGAGAGACAGAAGCTGGTGAAAGATCCCCAGGGCTCTCTCCTGAAGAATATCTGTCTTGAACTGAACAAGTTCCAATAGTGTAATGACTGCCCAGGTCATTCTTTAGATCTCTTTCCCATCTATTTCAGCACAGATCAGATGCCTTCAGGAACTGCAGCTGCTAAATCTGTTATGTGAGCCTCACTTTGGGGATTTGAGTACCACATGCATTTTGCTTCACTTCCACACTGATCCAACACACACCCAGGCCACTGGAAGAGTGCCTGAGGAGCCACTGGAAGTCAGACCTCCTGCTGCAGTTCAAAGACCTAGATCAGTATTTTCCTGCCACAAGCCAGGTCACTGATAGCTCATTTACTCCTCTCCCCTCAAACCCCATCCCAGGCCTCATCCCACCCAGATACAAAAGCACACCCCATAATACCCATAAAATCCTTAAGTTACACCCAAGAGGAGCAGATGGCCCAACACCTTCATCAATTTACCTTTAGTGGAAGGTGTCCCTGCCCATGGCAGGGGGATGAAACTAACAAAATCATCTTTGAAATCCTTTCCAACCCAAACCATCCTATCATTCTACAATCTTCCTGTTTCCCTTACTTCCAAAATACTCTCAGAAGCAAGGCTGCAAGTGGACATCGAGGCATGATTAGCCATACTTTAGTGCCATTTTTGAGATCTCTGGCACTTCTGTTACAGCTTGCTTCAACAGAAAACAAGAACCAAACCCCAGCATACCTTAACAACTGCTGGTAAAAGTGCTGAACTTTAATTTCATGCACTGTCTTGTTTCTCAGCCAGTTCAATCTGGAAACAAAATATTCTTGGTTATATTTTTTGGTATAAAGTAGTTACTTTAACCAAATTTAAGAAAAACCGAGGCCAGAGAGATACTAGAGAGGCTTCAGAAAGTTGCTGTTAATAGAAAAACTTATTTGTATTTTCAGCTTTGGTGACAGCATTTGTGGAGACCGTCTTTTGGGAGCTATTTAAGAACAAACAGTTCTGCAAAACCACTAACATTTACATTGGAAGAATTTTAGTAACTTAACTTCCAAAAATCAATCAGATTGCCAACTGATGCCACTGGAAGTATCCTTACCTCGTGCAAGAGATTCCCAGCTTTCCTCCATTCCCCAGGTTTACAAATCTCTTGCACAAGTTCTCCATGGCTATAGGCCACTCTGCACTGGGAGACAGTGCTTTCAGTTGATGTTTTGAATCCATGCCACAGGGAGCAGCTGGAAATGCCCTCATCTGACGTTTCAACTTTGTCCGAGCTGCCACTGCTTCCCTCCACCTTTGGAGGAGAAAGATGAAGAGGTCACATTCATAATCTCTTCTGCAGACCTTTGCCATCAGGTACTTGCATAATGAACACAACAACCACAACACTCTGAGTACATATCCAGGAAAACTAGTGACCAACAGAAAGAATACAAGGATAAATTATTCCAAGTTTCTAGACAGAATGAAGCTGAAATCTCCTACTAAACTCATTACTTGACTTCAACAAGGTGTGATCCCCTCCTCACGTACAGCTGAGTAATTTAGCAGAGGCTGGTGATAAGACTGTAAGATTTACCCTTATCATGGAGACAAGACAGCAAAAACTGTCTCAAAAAGAACACAACCAGACAGCTGTAGCTCCATCTCTATTAACTGCTCCATGCCAATGCTCCCAAGAAAAGCAGTTGTTTCCCAGGGTGGTAACTCACCGTTGTAAATACTTGCAGAAACACTGGAGCTCCTGAAGGGTTTCCTTGGCAATCTGGAAAATCTCATCCTCCAGAAAGAGCTCCATGAAGTGGCCACACACTTCTTCTGAACACCGGGCAATACGGGCTTGCCGGTCTCTCTCTATGGCACATCTAATTCCAAATAAAACAAACCAAGACTACTGACATGAAGACCTCCAGTAAATGCCAATTCAGTTGGCTGAGATGCAAACAGGGAAGACCATGTCATTTAGGAAATCCTTAGGAAAGCAAACTACAGCATACAGTGTGTTGTACCTACCTTAACTCATTGGTTGAAGCTTCTTTAACACTCTCCTTTATTACTTCTTCAATTAATTCCATACCCAGCAACTGGCTCAACTGCTTTATTAATTCTTCTCTTTCCTGCTTTTGCCTGGAAGGACAGAGAAAAGATTTACACAAGTGAAAAAAATTCTATGCAATGTCAAACAGCTAGTTCACCTATAAATGAGTTCCCTCTAGCTGGTTTCTAAATAAACAACTTTGCATGGAACCAGGTTTCCCTCAAAAACACAAATGACAGTGGGGTTATTTGAGGGAAGTATTTACCCCTAAGCAGCCTGATCTGGTCAGTAGCATCATTGCCCATGGCTGGGGCTTGGAACTAGATGATCTTTACGGTCCTTTCCAAGCCAAACCATTCTATGATTCTATTTATTATTATGCCAAAAATCTACAAACAAGCAGCTCACTCAGAAGGAAAAGTTCCTGCATACAGCAGGGCCGGGATGCATATCCTTTCTGGAAGCTCTGGGTGAATAAAAGTTTCTAAAACTCCCACCCACTGTATTCACAATGGCTCTGAGGTCACCAAAACGCTAACTAGCAGATCACCCAAGAATGCAGAAGGGACACCCTGTCTGCACAATCCCAGGGGAGTTCAAGGTGAAACTGTTCTGGAGTGTGGCAGAAAGACACAGGGCTTGAGCACAGGCACAAGGACTCAGGTTGGCACCAGCTGTCCTTGTGGCACCAGCCCACCCTGCCCCACAGCCAAAGCAGTGCCTCACCTCTCCTCCTCCACTCTGCGCTGCTCCTCCTGGACACGCTGCCTCTCCACACTGAGCACACTTCCAGCCACTTCTCTGAGGATCTCCCCCACCACTTCAGTCACGAGTTCCTCCACGGTGGCCTCTGAGGTGCTGTGCAGAAACAGCAAATCGCTTCTTAAAGCCAGATCGCTTTCATTCAAAGCCCCAGGTCTATGCTGTTCCCAGCCACCCCTTGCTCTTTGTGGTGGGCTGACTCCAGCCACTACCCAAGTACCCACACTGCTACTGGTTCACTCTCCTCCCCATACTGAGACAAAGGAGAAAGTAGGAAGAAAAAAGAAAGGTAACTCATAGATGGATATAAATACACTGTAACAGAGAAAGGGAAAACCCCCACTCCCCCTCCCAAGCAAAGTAAAGGCAGCCACCACTTTCCACGGAGAGAGCAATGCCCAGACAGTCTCTAAGCAATGTCAACCCTGAAAGGCACAAATCTCCACCTTTGTCTTCTAATCCACTTTTATTGCTGGCCATGACATCACATGGAATGGACTTTAGTCACTTGGGTCAGCTGTCCCAGTTCAGAGTAACCAAAACACTAGAATAATACTGGAACACTGGAATAATAACTGTTGGGTCACATCCCACATTTACAACTCTACCAACTGCAATGTTTATCTAAAGCATAGAAACAAACAGATCTGGGCTTGCTTCTCTTGTCCCCTTTTGGACACTTTCCCTTCCATGACACAGGTTTCTTGAAAGGCAAAGCTTCCAGAGGTTTGGGTCAGCCTTCCCTTAGGCTAGAGCTGGCATGTGACAGACATCTGAAGAAAGGTCTGCTTTCCCTTCACCTGCACCAGTAACACCACCTCCACTACAGACCTTGCAGTGCTTAGTTTTACCATCTTCACTCGTCTGCTCTGACAAGTGGCAGCTTTGGTGACAGACTCCAGGAGAAGCAGCAATAAAGGCTCTTTACCTGATGGCAGCAGCCACGTAAGCTGCTCCTGCTCTGCCCACTTCTCTGCACTCTCCTTTGAGGACGTCGAGCACGAGCCCATCCACCACTTCTGCAATGTCCTGCAACGCAGCAGAGGAAGCAGCTGAAGCAAGGTGCAGTCCTTCTCAGGATTAAACTGGATTAAGGCTCTCTAGCCTTGTCTAACGGACTATAATTCACAGCCACATCTGCACTATTGCTTACAAACTGAGCCAACTTAATCAAACACAACAGCCTGAAAACTTCAGACTATTTAGACTAAAATGTTAGTAACAGCCCAGAAACAAAAGCAGCTTTCTGTATTAAATATGGGCAAGTCGAGACAGGAAGTCGTAACTAAGAAGAGACTCCCATCTTCTTACTTAAGGTTTTCATTCTAGCTGATTTAATTCCAAATTATCAGGTGCCATATCTAGGTAGAATATGGGAGCTGTACTGTACAAAGCAATGAGAAACTCCTGAGACGAATTTAGCATTACCACTAAAACTTGTGTGGGAGGGAGAAGAACAGCACAGGTACATGGGGAGCACATTCAAGACCCAACATTAATGGTCATTCACCCACGAGAAGAAACTTAATCATGTCTCATTTGAAATATACGCACAATTCACACAACTAAAAAACCCTCAGTTACCTTTTATTGTATTTCACTCATCTTTCCCAAATATTTCCCGATAGGTTTACATTTCCCTACCGTGTCTGTGTAGCCAGGCTGAGGCTTTGAAGGGAGAGGCTCAGGCTGTGCAGCAGACTGGGAGACAGGCTGTGGAGGAGACAGGACTGGCACCAGAGGACGAGGCAACAGTGAGGGCAGAAGATGAGCTGAGGGCTGGACTCTTTCTGCCGTGGCATCTAAATCCACACCTCTGCTTTCTGCTCTTCCTTCTTGGACAGGAGAAAAATTAAGGAAACCAGGTCAGTCAAACAGAAACCAAACTGTTTTCTTCAGAAGTTGTCTCACCTGATAAAACTCAGCAGGTCATAAAATAAATCCATAACAGAAGCTTGTCACCTTAAAGTTAAAAATCATAGAAACTGATTTATATTTATGAATATTTAATACAAAACATTTTATACAAAACATTTTAAAATTTCATTGCAAATTACCCCCAGTACCAAGCACACAGATTTCCAAAAAAGCAAGTGTTTTAAGTCAAGCACACTTAGCATCTACACACAGTATCTGTACTTCCAGCAAGGACAGAAAAGCACACAGTTAACCTGGAAACTGAGATGGTTATACACAGAGTGGTAACAAACAACTGCAAACCAAAATATGCAAACTGCAAAGGGAAGCTTGTTTTCTGAAGCAAGCAAACATCTTGTTATTTCACTTACTTTGGCAAAATTTGGCTCAATAGTGTGTTTCCTTAATTGGGAAATACATTTTATTAATCAGGTTGTTCTTGGCTTTTACAGATATATAAATACACCTGAGTAACCTGGTCTAGTGGAAGGTGCCCCTGCCATGTCCATGTGTTGAAACCAGATGAGCTTTAAGGTCCCTTACAGCTCAAACCATTCTGCGATTCTATTATAATTTAAATTGCAATGCTTTCACTACATCCAAGTTTCTGTGCCATTTCAATCCCTATGAGGCAAGAACAGTTTGTAAAATAGAACTGCTCACAGAGCTCACTCAGCAGCGTGTTCCTGAGCAGTATGCAAAACGCAGGCTTGATCTTACCTGTTGCTTCCATGTTGGGTTTTTGGCTACTGCCAGCTTGATCCGCAGAGGTGCTTCCACCAATATACTTGTTCTGTCCATTGAAGCTGGACACGGGCACGTGGTGGGGCACTGGGGGCAAGGGCCCCCCGTTGACAACCTCCCCAACAGAGACAGTGAGCTTCTGGCTGACAAAGAGGGATTTGCGCGGCTTGGGTAACCCGTCGGGCTCCAAGAAAGCCGAGCGGTTCAGCTCCACGTAACCCCTGGGGAAAAAGAAAAGTAACAACCCGGGGTACATCCTCAATGCTCCACTAACCTACAGGTCTTCAGTGTTGAAATGCCTTGTTTCTAAACGGAATGTAAACAGGAAATAGACCACTAACTGGTATGTTCAATGTTTTTTTACCTTTTCCAATCTCTCAAGATTCCAAGTTTGGATGAACACACCTTACAATGTACGGATTTCTATGGCAGACGCTTACCTGTGAACTGCTGGCCTCCAAAATGTAACTGGTTTGCATTGTGCAGCTTCGTCCCACGTTTCAGGCATCACTATAATGCCAGTTTCCCAAAAAGAACAACTGCATCCCTATTTCCTAGAGACCCCTGCCCCTACTCTTTGCCTGTTCTTTCTTTGGTTCCAAACTTCAGGAGCAGCTCCACCACATTATCCCTTTGCTTGACACCAGTCTAATCCCTCCAGGCATGATTTTCCTCACACTTACCCATCTGATACACTCAGGCCATAATAACTTATGAAATCAGTTGCCTCCTCACAATCTTTGAACAGCAGCATGCGGACCAGGTGATCCAATGGGAATGCTGTGCTTCTTTGGGTGCTCACAGTGTAGGCAATGTTGAGGGATTTGAGACCATCTTTACGAATCTGGGGGAGGAAAAAAGAAAGAGCCACTTAATTACTAAAAAAGAACTCAAAATGTACTATAAAGTGTACAACAAACATGGTATTCATGTTTAAATACACCAGCATTTTGTCATCAAATATGCACACAAACAATTATTTAGATATTCAACTTTCTTTTTAAATTCTATGCCCTTGCTTTCTAGTTTCTGCTCATCTTTCATGATGCTCATTTTGAGCATATCCCTTTGTGATCCTTGTGCAGAAAAAACACCTTGCAAAGGCTTTGAAAGTGCAGGTTCATATTTGCTTTGCAAGATTCTCAGGCGTGTTTCTCTGCTTCACAATCCTTTTTCAGGGAAATCCATATTTGTACACAATTACAAGGCAAAATAATGCCAAAAAGAGCATTTTAGTATTTGTCTTCTATATCACAGCAGAAAGCTCTTGATAATTTTTTAACACTCCTAAAGAAGCAATGACATTATTATTTTTAAGGCTAAATATCTACTAAGTTTTCTGCTAAGATTTCCCACCCAAATCCCAGACTGTCTTGCTGATTAATACTTCAAAAATATCCATCTGCCTTTTCCTCACCTGGTTGAAATAACAGTGTAAGAGACAGGCATTCAGATAGGAAGCTGCTTGCACGAGCTTGAAAAACCTCACAAAATTGTTGCTGTTCAATGCAGCAAAAGCTTGAACTGCAAATCTAACTTCAGGTGAGTTTCTAACCTCCGGATGAAATTGCTGAACTTCTCTGTGGAGACAAAAGACAATGACAAACCTTTTGCTTCAACATTAACAATCACAATTCAACAGCAACCTGTAACGGCACAAAACTAAACTTAGGAGCATTACAATTTGTCTGGACTTAATGCTAAACTCAATTCTTCCCAGAAGCAAAGAGAGAAAACAAATGATGTCTTGTTCCCACCTGAGAATATCGCCCTTGTTGAGATTCAGCAAGACATTATAACCTCGGAACTCTGCTTCACTCTTGCAGTAAATCCCCTTGTTAGCCAAGTCCTGATACATCTCCTTCAAGCTCTGCAGGCATTTTGTCATATTCTCATTGTTGATTTTGGCATCAAAGGAGGACATAGGCTCTTCACACAAGTGGTGAGCACAGTGGATGTGAAAGCGAGTGCACTTCTCAATCAGAGACACCATCAGTGGGTTGCAGAGATGTTGCTGGGTTATATCCTAAGCAGAACGATACAGAATGCATTACACGTATTTTTAAACTAATTGAAGAGCACATTCACCTGGTGCTACCTTTGGAAAACCCATTTCACTGTGCTTTGAGTTACCCTGCAATTCAAAAAGTTTGAAAAACTATTGCTTTTTGCTTCTCTTTTTGACAGCATAATGATCTTTTGGTTTCTATCACCAGACAACTCCACCCACAGTGCTCACCTTTCTTATTCCACGAGTTCTGTTCCAGACGAAGTCATACCATTCCCGGTAGTTTCCTTCTCCTTGATCCATAATGTTTGTCACTAAATAGTTCATGGTCATGCTCAGCACCTCAGAGGGTCTCAGTTCATGGGGCAAAGGTTCCTCCTGATCTGCTGAAGACCTGCTATATTCCTTGATTGCTGCTGCATGATCCACCTGCAAGATGTGAGGAATAGATTCAAAATCCAAAAAGTATGTTCAACTTTTTAGGAGTAAAGAGGATTTCATCCCATCTGTGCCTTTACTTCAGTAAGGAACAGACTGTTAAAGTGCTGACTTAGTATCAAACTCATAACCTTCAAGAAAATATATTTCTGGTTATATTTAAATACATATAATACATAATTATAGCTTTAAAAGCGTATTTCTAAAAAGTTGTCTGTAACTAAATAAAAGACATGACACAGTGAAAAAGCAGTTCTCTAGACTTACTTTCCAAGAATTGCAAGGTATTAATGAAACAGCCTACAGAAGTTTTCCACCAAAATTAAACCTGTAATCAACTAAACAATACTGACAGCTTCAAGGAGCAGCAGGCAAACTGATATCCTGGGAACGTCATACCTTGTCAGATCCCAGAAGCAATTCAAAGGTGCTGAGCTGGTTTCTTGTCTCCCTCATGTAACGCTCCTTTTCAGGACACATGTCTGGGCAAGTGCCAACAACAGTTTTTGCTTTGCCAAGATCAGTCCTTTTTATTCGAGCTAAAACAAGAAATAAATAATTGAACAAACACTAAGCATTTCTTGGGTTTGTTTTATTTTTAATTCATTATAAGCTATTAATTACCCTGATGTGTCAAAACAGCCCAAAGCATGCAAGGCTGTACCTTGATGGATTCAGAAATGAAGAAGGATGGGGTTCTCCCTGCTCTCAGGCCTGTCCCAGGATTGCACATATTGAGTTTTGCTGAAAAAAATCAAAGCTTCTAAAAGACACCCAGTGTTCTGTGTCCTAAGTAAGGACCACCAACTTCAAAATTCTACACTGAGTGGATGAGAACTTTGTCAATATTAAAAATAAGATCCTAAATTCACAGTAGGGTCAGTTTTGACACTGCAAGAACAGCATGGAAGGCTTCTCAATGAGCACTGTGAAACAAAAGGCCATTTCTTGAAATAACTCTCAGCTGTGTAATAGCTTGAATTTAGACAAAGACCAGAGGCCCTGGCACAGGTTGCCTGGTTAAGCTGTGGCTGCCCCATCCCTGGAATTGTTCAAGGCCCTGCTGGGGCTTGGAGCAACCTGGTCCAGTGGAAGGTGTCCCTACCCATGGCAGGGCATGGGACTGGATGAGCTTTAAGGTCCCTTCCAACACAAACAATTCTGTCGTTCTACAAAATGTAGTTAAAGGCTTTGGGTAGCTTTCTAGAGTTACCTTGGCGCATGATTTTGTCCCTTTGGTCCAAGAGCCGGTATCTCTCTTCAGATGTCTCAGCCACTAATCCCACCAGGTTACTGAGGGATGACAGCGAAGCTCCCAAGCCCTCTGAGCTCTGCCCTTCAGAACTGGAATCAAAGAGCTCTGCTTCAAACTGCAGCGCCTTCCGCAGGCCAGGCTTCTTTGCTGGAGAACTACAAAGACACAATGTTTTTATCACTGATAATACACTAGTGCATGCCCTGGTCTTCATCAGTTCGCTGTTCTTTAGGGCATCAGCATCTGTTGAGAAGAGTTTTTGTTCACAGGGAAACATGTTAAATAAAGGAAGCGTGTACAGATGTGCTAAGGTTGTTCTAAGCTAACACCAACAATGGGAGTTAATCTGGTTAAAATCCCAGCACTGCCCTAACAACACTGCCAAAAGTTCTTGGATTGTGGGGAAAGTCTCAACCTTCGTGCAACAGAAAAAGTATTACTGAGAGTGTCTTACAGAGGACAGAAACACGCAGTTTCTGTAGCAGTTTTGATGACTTTGGCACAGCAGTTTTTATTTTATGCTAGGAACTGACCTGCTGGCATGGAAGAAAAGACCACAAATGCTTTCTATAGCAACAGTGATTAATAAAAAATTTTACAGGACCCACATACAAACATACTTTTTAAATCAAGGAACAAGGATTCCTTCACTACTGTGAAGTGTGTGCTTGTAATTCAGACAAACCAGAAAAGAAAGGAAGCACACTCCTGACAAGAACTGACTGTTCAGCACACAGTCATCATCACTTTTCTCCATGCTCCCCGTTTCCTGCCAGAGGAGCAGACATACCTTCTCCCAGGCATGACGCTGCTGGCAGAGGATCTTATTAAAGGTTTTCGAAGAGGAGAATGCTGATAGCTTTGCTCTTCACTGCTTTGCCTTCCTTCATCTTCACCTGCTTTCTTCTCCTTGGATGGAAATTCTCTTTTTGCTGGACCTGAAATGACACAAACATGAAAGCAGGTACCTGCCAAGCAGTGTAAGCAATAGCTCTTTCTTGATCCCTAGGGGTGGTGATAAAGAGTTTGTTTAAACAAAGATACTATTAGAAAAGAAAACTAAGAGTCATGGTTTTGTACAAGCATGCAAAACTTCCAGAACAATCTGCACTAGGAACTGTACCAAGGACATCAGGGATATCCTTCCATGATAACCAATTTTTATCAGGGTCACAGGTCTTTAAAGAGTAAGTATTTTTCAATAAAACATCACTTGGCAATTACTGCAATTATCAGTAAATGAAGTCTGATCATAATCCGAATGAAAGTTCTCTCAGGTTTGGGTTATAATCCACAAGTCATAACTCCCTATGGAGTATAAAATACATTTTACCTGTGTAAATAACAACTCCAAATGCTGCTAGTGAAACACTTTGAGTATTTATTTCACATACCCAAGCTTAGACTCAGGTTGGCACGAGTTGCACCTACACTTGCAAGAAGAGAATTTCTTCTCCCAGGAACAACTTTTTCATCAGTTGGGTTTTTTAAACCTCTCACAGTAGTTATTTTAGAATGCTGCCATACATGTTGCCACAGACATAACACCACAATAAAATAACAAAGGCAAATAGGCAGCCCTAAACCTGCTGCTTCAAGGTGTTAATTCTCAGGGAGACAACTCTGCCGCTGTTTGTTTTCTGGAGGGCAGGTCTGTGGTTGGTCAAAGCTGTGGTGAACCATTCATCTACTGGCAGATGAAGTGCATCCCCAGGCGAGGATCTCACAGGTACACACTGCACTGAGGGAAGCACTTGTCATTCTTAAGTATTCACCTGGGGACTGAACAACTTCCTCCTACCCTAATCACAAGCAAGGTCTGGAATCCAGGCTTCCTATTTCTAAAGTATGCAGGCTGTACTCTTTTTAGGTTCAAACAATGTCTAAGTGTTGATACACAGAACAGCAACCTCAGCAAACACTCCAGAGTACTCTCTAAGTTGGTTCCCAGGACACTTTCCTGCAAGCTGGATGCCTACATCCCAGTCCGTGGTGTGAGACAGGCAGCAAAGCATTTCAGACTCAGCTTCCTTACACCCTGAGAAAATATCCTACTTCTAGAGAAAAGCACATATATCTGTTGTGTGGCTGCATTAAGGACTCAACCGTGATATCTCCTACTACGGAAATAATTTTGGTATCATTCTCAGCACATCAGGGTAAAAAAGAGCAGCTGGTAAGCTATTTATACATCACCCAGTATTCTGGATACACAGACTTACTTGTTTTTTTCTTTTGCCAAAATGTTACTATGTCTTTGTGCAACTCTTTTGCCTTTTTTCTGGCAAGAGCTGCAGAGGCCTGAAGGAAAACAAAAGCAAAGCATGAAAACCTATTGGCATCACAACACTGAAATGCACAGCACAGTTTTTGCCAGAGAAACATTTACCGATTCCCATAAAATTCTGGTTGCTGTATTTTAAACTCACCTAATACCCACATGTAATCAGCTGGGCTGGTTACCACAAAAAATACTGCTTTTCTACAAACAGGAGTGTGGTTTTCACGAGTGCTGGAGCCACCCCAAGCACTCAGATTTAAGACTGCTTTTCACAGGTTCACAGACTGCTCTGGGTTGGAAGGGACCTGAAAGACAATCCAGCTCCTCCCCCCACTCCTTGGGCAGGGACACCTTCCACTAGACCAGGTTGCTCTGAGCCCCATCCAACCTGGCCTGGAACACTTCCAGGGATGGGACAGCCACAGCTTAACCAGGCAACCTGTGTCAGTGCCTCATCACAGAATTCAGTGCCTTCAAAGAATTTCTTCCTAACCCCTACTCCTCTGTAAGTTTATACTATTTCCCCTTGTCCTCTACCGATCTGTCCCTGTAAAAAGTTTCTCTCCCTCGTAATCATAAGCCCCCTTATGACACAGCAAAGACTCTAACTTATCTCTAGAGACTTCTCCAGGCTGAACACTCCCAAGCGTTATGCCACTTCTGATACTCACATGATCAAAAAAGTGGAGAATAGCCATTTTTTTATTACGCCTGGTCATGACCCGACGAACTTTTACAAACTGGCCGAAGTGTTTTTCCAGCACCGTCCGGTCGTTGAGGTAATCAGGGATGTTCTTGCACTGGAAGGCCGTCAGCTCAGCAGATGAGAGGCCACCCAGCCCCTCCGTGCTGTTGCTGCCGCGGCTCCGGCGAGCAGGGGTGGCGGGGCCCGCATCTGTGACGAGAAGGAAGACGACAGCAGTCAGAAAGAGGGGTGACACCCGGGCGGCTGGGCTGCCCCACCAGACTCCCGCCCACCTTCTCGGGAGGGTTCCCGAGCCTCGGCCAGCGGCGGCTCCTCGGCGGGACCCCGCTCGCCCTCGGGGCCGTCCCCGCGCTCGCGCTGCTCGCGGGCCTGGCTGCGCAGCATCTCCTCCAGCGTGCGGCCGAACAGGGCCCCGCCGCGGGGCCGGCTCAGCATCACCG
>VZRZ01005122.1:0-20037 GCA_013398175.1 Climacteris rufus | reverse complement strand
GCCGCCCTCCGCGCCGGCCACGCCGCCTCCTCGCTGCCCGCCGCCGCCGCCGCCCCGCGCACCAGGTGAGCAGCAGCGGCCCCCGCCACGTCCTGCCCCGGGCCGGTGCTGCCCACCGCGATCATCCCCCGCCGTGCGGCCCCGGAACCCCCAAGGGAACGCGGCGGGTCCCTTGCACCCGCCGTGTCTCAGCCATCAGTTGGTAAAGGGTCTCTTTCGCCTTCTGGTGCTTTTTTGGGTAGTTTTTGGAAGGTGTCATAGCTGCTGTCTAGGGGCTTTCGTCTGTAGAATATCCCGAGTTGGAAGGGACCCACAAGGATCATCCAATTCCCAGCTGCCCCCTTTTCCCCTGCTCCTCTGCAGCGTGTCCTCCTGCCTTTGTGTCCAGCTCACAAGAATGAGCCTGGGTGATGTGCCGGTGGTTTCAGCATTTTCACCATACTACGTTACTCTCAGGATGAGCAAAACTTTTCACTCCTTGACCTGCTGCATCCCACACCACTGCAGGAAAAGGTCCTGGCATGTGCCACCTCATGAGGAGACCCCAGAGGCCCCTCTAGCCCCTGCAGCACACACTGCTCTGCTTTCCCTTCTTCCCCTTCCATCTTCTGAGTACCACAAACTCTGAAAGAGGAACAGTTTCCATCCCAACAGAGTTTCATCACAGGATCGTAGGGTGAAAAACATGTGAAAGTCTCAAACTCCTCCCTGAAGTAATGGCATTCCTTTGTTCTCCCCAGATACCTTTTGTACGATGTAAATCCCCCTGAAGGGTTCAACCTTCGCAGAGATGTCTACATTCGAATTGCTTCCCTTCTAAAGACCCTGCGGAAAAGTGACAACTGGGTGTTGGTTCTGCCTCCCTGGGGACGTCTTTATCACTGGCAGAGCCCTGATATCCTTCAGGTCCGGATCCCTTGGTCCGAGTTCTTTGATATCCCAAGCCTCAACAGGAACATCCCTGTCATCGAATACGAGCAGTTCCTTGCAGGTGGAGTATAGGATCATGCAATCTACAACTGACTAAATATTTGAGGTGGTTTCATCCCAGGTCTGTCCATATACGGGCTTTTATCCTTACATGTGAAATAAGAAAAATCTTAGAGATGGCAAGAAGAGGGATGGGAAGGAGTTCTGCTGAGTTATGAAACGACTAGGCTGGAATAACTCCATTGCTTGGCATCCTGTTTGATGCAGCACTGCTGTCCCCTCAACTTCCTGGGACTCCCAGAGACAGACAGTTAATGCCTGTGGTTAAATTCACAGGTACTTATGCCTGATTTTGACCATAATGACAAGCCCCTAAGGAGTGAAGCACCTTGCTGAAATACAGGCAAGCCACCTTTTTCTGGATGTGGTTGGACAGTTAAACATTGTACAGCGGGTTCTTCCCTGAACCTACTTTTTCATTGTCGATGCTGCGTGTTCTCGAAATACTTACACCCTGCCTTTTGTGTCTAAGAGAAAGGCTTTCCACAAGAAAGTGAATTGATTCCTTTAGGATTTAATGCCGTGTTGAGCTACTCACCAAACGTGCAAATCTGCAGCAGTGTCACAGGCTTGTTCAACAAAGGAAATAAAAGCCTCCAAATGTCACAGCTCTGCAAAGAGCTCCAAAGGGATCGCTGTTCCTTGCCTTCCAGGAAATGCATTTATAGACCCTGAAATTTAAGGGAAGAAGGTCTTGTACTTGGTGCTTTTCTTGGAGGCGCTCTTCCTGTGGCAGCTGCCTACAGCATTGAAAATCATGGTGCTTTGTGGTATGTTTTGCCCAGCTGTCAAATTTGCACTTCCACAGTGATTCTGTTGTGTTTGTTGTATTAAATCACACATAGCTGGGTGAGAGTAGCAAGTGGTAACAATGTCTGACCCTTTTGAGCTTTTATAGGGAAAATAAGGAAGAGAGAGTAGTGTAATATTAGCATTTCTAGCAGATTTTTACCTGCAACTAATGCTTGTTCATACCTTTATGGGGTGGGTTTTCATGCTCACAAATCCCTTGCTTTCCCTTCTTCTCAGAGTCAGGTGGGCCCTTTATTGAACAGATTTATGTGCTACAAGGCTATGCAGAAGGATGGAAAGAAGGAACATGGGAAGAAAAAATAGATGAAAGGCCGTGCATTGATCAGCTGATGTACTCCAAAGACAAACATGGCTACTACAGGTAACATCTAGCAATCCTTTTGGTGTTTTCAGTTGTATCCAGTGAGATACTTGCCTGCTCTAAGAGAACAAACTTGTGCACTTGTTGTAGTGTTGTCTGTGAATCTCTGGGTGTTTGGGGTTCGATTTGTGCTTAAAAAGCCCATCAATAACAAAATGTTGTATTGGTATGAGAAGATCTAATTCTAGAAAGTTATTCCACAGAAAAGCAGCATAAACGACGTGACTCATTTATTTGTATGTCATCTTTCTAGGATATTTTATTATATATATGGCATTAATTTAAAACACAATCCTGTAAACCAATCCTTTGTGTTCCCTTTTAGGGGCTGGTTCTGGGGTTACGAGGAAACAAGAGGCCTAAATGCCTCCTGTTTGTCTGTCCAAGGATCTGCCTCTATCGTGGCTCCCATCCTTCTGAAGAACACTTCAGCACAGTGAGTTGCCTTGTATTACTAATTATTGTTCTATTGTGTGCCCACAAACCCATTGCCAGGTGGGAAGAGCAGGGGGAACTTAAAGGCTGTATCCCACTGTTTAGATATTTCATCACAAAGTTACTGTACTCTGTTAAAATCATTACAGAAAGGATTTACCCTCTAATAAACACTTAACTGTAAGTTAGGTTAAAGGCTGCAGAGCTAAAACCTAAGAGGAGATAGCCTTGAGCTCCTTTATATTCTCTCTCAGGTAGCTTTTGTAACTCCTACTTCCAAGTGTCATCCAATATCCCCTAGTTCATCCAGTAAAAGAGACGCTGAACCATCAACTCTTCCATATTTTCCTCCAGGCCACAAATAATTCTACATCTGTAGCATATTCCCCCTCAGTTGTCTCCTCTGCAGTGTCAAGAGTCCTGGCTCCATTGTTCTTCCTGTGGAAGCCATTCCATGCCTTACGTTGTCATCTCTACCAATCTCTGAACCTTTACAGTTCAGCTGGGTCCTGCACACTGAGTGTGTGTAAACCTGTTACATACTGGTGTAAATGACACTCAGTGTTGAAGTGCTCTCTTCTTTTTCTGCTAATTCCTAAGGTACAAGTTCCTTTTTTTTGACCTCTGAGTGTTGTCTTGATGTTTTCATCAAACTGTCCTCCTTCCTGACCATCAAGACCTTTGGTTATTAGATGAAGCCAGTTTTTTTTACTACCTGCACTCCTACATTAGATTTCATCTGCCACTTTATTGGCCAATCATCAGACTTCTCTAATTCTTCATAATTGGACTTTGCTGCTCTGGGCAATTTTAAATTATTGTTAAGCTCTGTCACCTGATTTCATGCCCTTTTTTAGGTTGTTTAGGAATATGGTGAAAAGAAGATTCCTTCCACTTGTGACCTCCCTCTACAATGAGAACCACACATTTATCTCTGTCTTTAAACTTTCTTTTTAAGTCCATGCAAGGACCTTCCTTCCCATGCCAAGTGTTCTTAAAAGCCTTTAATGAAGGCTGTCAGGAAATCCTGTTAAGCTGTATCAGTGAGATTTCCCTTATCTTCGTGTCTGCCAGTGACTTAAACTACTCTGATTGTTCAGCATTCAGAGCTCTGATCTCCCATACTGCCCCTCTGGCTGGACAACCAGTTGTGTGGTCGCTTCTAGGAAACTTTTCAAGACATTTAGATTGGTAACCTAATTCACCTCCAAGCCTCCTGTTAAATGCGGTGCTGCATCCTCACCAGCACAGTCTGTTTTCCAGATGATTCATAGCCTTCTGTGCAAGCGTCCACCTGATGATCAGCAGTGACAATCCAAAGTTCATTGGTTATTTGCTTCCTCTCATTTTGGTAGAAGAAGGTCCAGATAATGACCTTGACCCTCTGCAGCAGAAGCATTTCTCTTTGTGTTTGTTTATGATCGCTGTGCTCACAAACTTAAGTCCACATGTCTTATGCTCTTGGATAGTCAAAACTCTCAAAATCTCATCTGCAGCTTAGAACTTGGATAGTGCAGTTACATTTTCAGTACACAATCCTTAACTGTCTGTATTTATGAAAAGCACAGGCTTATTGTCTACTATCACATATTTTTGTAGTGTCTGTTCTTTGATCTGCTGTTTTACTTTGGAACATTCTATTCTACACATGGAAAACACCTGATCTAGTTTTGTTTTCATGAGCTTCTGCTTCCTCCAAAAGGCTTTAATGTGCTGTGAGACTGAGCATCATCTCACAGGTCACTTCTCCCCTTTGGATCTCTCCCTATTGGAAATCTTATTTTTCCTGTAGCAACTATTGCAAGGACTGTGTGAGGGGTGGTTAATGCTTGTTAGTGTTTAACATTCAGAATCAGAGTAACATTTATTAAGGAATAGGGCAGGGACGTGGAGTGGCATGGTTCCCTTCTCTCCCCAGCATGCTGTGAGTGACAATTTGCCTTACAGAGCACAGGTTGGCAGCCTGTCCCTCATTCCCCATGCTCCCTTTGCAAGCACATCATAGTCTGTGCTTTATCCTAGAAAAGTATAAAGAAAAGTTGTAATGTAAATGCTATTCCTAAGGGAACTGCACTCAGTTTTACAATTTTTAATAGGTCAGTGATGTTAGACAGAGCTGAAAACCTTCTTCATGACCACTACGGAGGGAAAGATTATTGGAATGTGAGTATTTTCCAGATAGCTTCTCTAGACTTTTTACTTGGCTCTGCTAAAAATTCAGTAACCAATGTGTGCTTCAGTGTTGCCTTGGGTTTCTTTCCTTGAAAGTAACTTCTGTCTTATGTTTCAGCAATGTGTGCTAAAGATGATCTTCAGGCTGCTGTGGATGAATGTAACACAGAAATTTGTCCTGCTCTCTTCTGCCTAAAGACCCAGTGCTGCAGGGCATGGTGTTTAAAAGGACCTCCTCTATACAACACATCTAAAATCAGAAGGGAGCAGTTTCTTGTCTGCTCAACCTCAAGATTAGACTTTTCAAAAGAGTTCCTGAAATTCTCAGTATTGCCCCAAATCTCTCCCCGTTGGCTTCAAAGGCAAAATTCCCATAGGTTTCAAGGCAACACTGATCGCTTTGGGAAACCTGTCCCAAAGGTCCATGGTAAAATAATTCCTGTGGTAAAAGTTTTAGAAAAATGTTAAGGGTCAGGCACAGGAAAATGGAACATGATATGGAGTGGTTGGTAGAATTAAAATTCCCAAGAGAAACTGACTCTTCTGATACGACAAAACAAGTTACCCAGACCTCGGTCTTGTAAGATACAAGCATCCAGCTATTGACTTGGGATATGGCATGGTTTTCAGAAATGGACCAAACAGTAGTTTGCTAGCCATAAATTTTTCATTAAGAGTGGCCTTTCAAGCAAAGAAATGCAACCCAGGTATCATTTTTGAGTCTGACTTGTAGTCCTGTAAAAGCAGACAAGAAATCCACATGGATCCATAACACACATTTCTTAGCAGTGGCACTTTAAACATTGTCCCCGTGTTTTTGCCTGATGCCCAAACAGAAGCTCACTCACTGCAGCTTGGGCCCAGGGTCCCCTCTCTTTTTTCCATGCCCCTCTGAGAAGCATCTCTCCCTTCTCTGTTTCTTTGCAGACGAAAATGGAGAAATTGGAAGGGGTGAAAATATTGCATTTGCAGATTTGAAAAGTATACTTTAAAGAAGAGGGAAACCAAGAGAGCATCCACTTTCTACAGTGGAGCTCACACATTCACCTGTTTTCTCTGTTAAACATCTTGTTGCAAATGAAGTGTTTATCCAGACAGCTCATATCAGTGGATTGCTTTGTGCCTGGGAAGAACTCAGCACAGCATGATGCCTGGGTGCCAAATGTGACATGGCAGTCACACAGTCCATCAGGAAAAAGCTCAAAGTTTTTTGACACAAGCATAGCTTCCAAAGATGTTTATTATCCTCCCCAGGGCATTGCCCTGCCATGCCTTGGCTGCCTGTTGGGCTTACTGTGTTCATCACACTGTGGGTAAGGTACACAGTCACCTGACTTGACAGGGTCACATTGTGTTGCCATATTACGAAAAGGAAGAAAAACATCTCTCTGAACTACAGCATGAGCATTCTGCAGCAGACAGCACGTACATCCTCCCTGATAGAAATGTTTTGCTGGAGGATTTGGGATGGGACTAGAAAGCCAGTGCTGATGTCTTTAAAGATTGTAGAAGAGTAGGCTTTCTGTTGCTATTAATTATTTAGAGGGGGTGAATCTCCAAGTACTGGTGTGGCAGATCTTACGGAAGACTAAATTGTTCTGTGTCCTGTTGAACACTGTGGAGGAGGAACCAATTCAACCACAATGAGTTAGGCATATGAAGGAATAGCTGCTGAGGGAAAAGGTAGGAAAGGCTGGAAAATTCCATTTTCTCTTCTTTGCTAGAGCAAGGTGAAGGCATGATCAGTGTGGCTGTGTCATGCTCTGCCTGGCTTCCATGCTGCCTAGCAAACTGTCCTTTGTGGGCTTCACCCTGTTAAGAGAAAGGCAGATGGAAGTGAAAGAGGAGTGTTTTTGTCGAAACTTCTTTGATGCCCATTCCATGACAGACTTGCATAAAATGAACAATGAGACTAAATTGCAAGGGTCCATTGTAAACAGTGCAAGTCACACAGGATTTCCTTTATTCTGTTGCCCCTTACCTTAATAAAAGGGCCATGTGACTGTGTGCAGTGGTAACTGCATGATGGAATCTTAGAGGTTATTATTCATAGGTTAAGGAAATAATTTGTTTTTCACCACTTTTCCACTGAATTTAATAGGAGTGTCTGTGGTTAGATGCCTGATTCTTTTTAAAGCAGGTTTTATTCTTACACACACTAAAGTGTGTAAGCTTTGCACACTAAAGTGTTTGCCCAGCATTTGTTTCTAAAACTGAGATACATTGCTAGTAGTAAATGGGGTATGTTATGTGTTCTTTTGTGTAAATAACTGCAGTCTGCTCCCTACACCTATATGTTGCAGGGGCAGGTGAGTATGCTGGTTATAAATGTGGTGCTATTTAGGATTAAACAGTTAAAGCTTGGATAAAAGGTTAGAAATCATTGCTTATAATACTGCATAGATGTATCAGAAGTAACCACATCCTGGAAGTGCTGTGTGTGCGAAACTATCTCCACATAGTCATTTTTAGCTCTCCTTTTTCTGACTCACTGTCTGCTCTTATTCCAATAGACCCGTCGGAGCATGGTGTTTGCTAAACACCTCCGTGTAGTGGGAGATGAGTTTAGAAAGAAATACCTTCAATCCACAGATGAGGCAGACAGGACTCATTACAAGGAGGACTGGACACAGATGAAGGTAAAATCATTAAAAGCCTGTTTGCCATAAAAAACGCAATTTTTTTTTAAATTTCTGTACTCCTGGCTGTTTGCTGCAGGGCATACTGGAAAATAAATACATGTGAGCCTAACTTTCCTGCTCATGTGGAGGTAGACATGCATGTCCCTAGTGTACCTTATTCTCCCTGTGTGACATGAATTAACAATCTGTTGAGATATGCCTGACTGGTTCTGAGTGCTAAATCTTTGTTAACCTCCTTTCCATAAAAGAAACTTAAATTTCTTCTTATATTCAGCATCACATGTGGGTGTAAAGTTCAGCTGCAAACTGACAGTTGAGGATTTATTTGGTCAAGGAGAGCAATTTTTGTTTACAAACATTTGGCACTCTAGTTTCTCTTGGATGATGGAGGCCACCCAAGATCAAAATGTTGCAACAAGTGTCCCAAACTACTTCCAGTCCATACTTAAAAATTTTTATCTGCAACTACAGTGATTCTCTGCCTTATCCAGTGATGATGCATTCTGGCTTTTCAGTGTGAATGAATAGTGATGCTCTCAAGTTTTAAAGTTTGTTGATCTTTCTCTCATAGGTTAAGACGGGCACAGCTCTAGGTGGCCCATACCTTGGGGTTCATCTCAGAAGGAAAGACTTCATTTGGGGTCACAGAGAAGACGTGCCTACCCTGCGAGGAGCAGTAAAGAAAATCCACAGCCTCTTGGAGATGCTTAGACTTGAAAAAGTTTTTGTAGCCACTGATGCTGTTGAGGAGGGTAAGCAGATCACATTCATTTCAGAATTGGTAACTTTTGAAAATGACTGCAGCAATTACCAGTGGCTGCCCTCCCTGACTACAATACTCTGAATTTTGGCAACAGTATTGTAAATCTTGTTGGTAGATTGTGGTGTCACTTCCTTTGTAACTGTTCACCTAGGGTTCCCTTAAACACATCATATGACAGCAGTGAGTTGCTCTTCATTATGTACAGATAAATTGGTATCCTTCCTTTTTTAAGAGATTGAACTGCTCAAGAAACTGTTGCCTGAGATGGTGAGGTTTGAACCCTCTGGAGAGGAGCTGGAACTCTATAAGGATGGGGGATTGGCCGTGATTGATCAGTGGATTTGCGCACATGCAAGGTAGCAAACCTGACTTTTATTTCAGCCAAATCTTAATGTCAGTGTTACAAAACTGATGATGATTTTTGGCCCAGCTATGGTTGTTTACAAATCATATTATTTAACTGAGATTTATGTAATAGATGTATGATGTTTACACTGTGTATGTGTATATATATATACACGATAATTTCATTATCATATCATTTTAATGAACAGTAGACTTCATTGGACTGAAATAAGTTACTTGCATTTTAGAAATTTGGCCCCCCTCACAAACCTTTTCCGATTTTTTTCACAGGTATTTTATAGGCACTTCAGTTTCAACATTTTCCTTCCGAATTCATGAGGAAAGGGAGATCTTGGGATTTGATCCAAAAACAACTTACAACCGATTTTGTGGTGAAACAGAAAAAAACTGTGAGCAGCCAACTCACTGGAAAATTGTATATTAAACACAGAGAAATAAAAAGGTATCAATACTGTGAGAGCTCACAAAAGTAAGGAGAAACTATGGGGAATTACCTGCTTTGGAACAATTAGGACCCAGTCCTGTATTCTCAGCTCCCACTCCCCTTTCATCGTGGGTGCGACATGGGGTGGCTGAACTGCTTAGGCACTGTCTCTGGACCTCGCAGCATTTTTACATGGCTGCTGCAGCTGGGTCCTCTGTTCTGCTATGAGTTCCTTCCCTGACCAGTCCCCTATGCACCAAATGCATTGCTACAGACCACGGGGCCCCTTGGCTGTAGAGCTGGATGACGGGAGGCAGCAAAGGAGTGCCCAGATGCAGCTGTTTAAAGTAGCCTCACCCTACTGGAGCATTGCTTACCTGTCCGTGGTTCCTTATTTGGGTCTGTGGCAATTTTTTAACTGAAGGACTGGAGAGGCTTTGCCATGTCGTGGTGAGTGCTCACCCTGGGAACACCGGTCTCTATCTAGGGAGGAATCAAGCTGCCACAGGAAGTAAAGCACATGGGGGCTGCTCCCACTCCTAGGGAAGAGCCTGCAACACCCATCCATTGGGCACTCATCCTTTGTAGGAACGCACATTGCCCAGCAGAAGAAGAGGTTGTGCCTGGTGCAGGAGGGCCAAAATTCCATTTTCCTGAGGCAACTCCCTCTGCCTCCTGCAGCACTGGCCAGGACTAGGAGGGTGGTGGGTGTGTTTGGTGCTGCTGCTGGAAAGCAGGTGGGGCTGGTCTCCCCTCAGGAGGATCCTGGTTGCTTCAGGGCCTTGCTTTTCCACTGGTTTGCTTCCACAAAGGAAAGCCATGCAGAAGGCAGAACCATCACTACAACCCTGTACTCGAGTCCATCAGCCTCCCAAGAAAAAGCAGCATTTACCAGGAGGCCTGCAGAGCTGGATCAAGAGGCACCTCAGAGCCCTCAGCAATCCAGCCAGCGGCACATGGGCAGGACACAGATGTTTCTGGCTTGGAGAGGTCTTGTGGCCATCTCCAGGCACCAGTCTCCCAGGGATCCCTGCAGCTCCGGCCTCTGCCTACTCGCTCTGGGGGAAGCGTTAAGGCTTCAGCAGAACCACCAAACGCCAAGGGGCTCATGGCCACTTTCCCTTCCACACCACACTCCTGGGCAACTTGCAGAGCACAAGCACCCTTCTTCCCCTCTTCTCCAATGCCCTGCAGACACTGGGCACCAAATTAAAGCTCCTGGAACTCTGTATGACAACCATCTGACAGCGCTCCGTACGGTGGGATGGTTGTGCCTCTTGAGTCTCAGCTACTGCTGCTGCTTCATTTGCTCTTAGGCACACCCCAAGCTCACTGTTAAGTAAGGGTGGTCTCTGGTTCTGCCCTCTCCCTTTCGAGGGATGGACCATTCCTGTGCTTTCAGGAAGCTGTTCTTGAATAACTTGCAGCATTCCAAGCTCCTTTGCCCTCAGTGGATGCTTGCTGTGGAATCCCTCCCAGCTGGGTTCAGAGCATACTCTTGTAAAACTTGTAAAATCCAGGCTCTTTGTTGTACTACTGACCTTCAGTGTGCTCGGCAAGACCTTTAACTCCACAATGTTGCAAAAACGGGACCTTCAGGACAGAGACCTTTCCAGCCTCAACTGCCCTTCTTCCTCTCTGTCTCTGCACAAAACACAGTGCGGAAAAGAACGGCGAGAGGAGCCTGTGTGTCCCAGGGCTCAGGTCTGCACCACTTCAGGTCCACAAAGATACAAATAAGGGGAAGAAGCTGAACTATTTATTAATGGAAAGCGAAGCAGAGGGATGAGCTGGAAATATGAAAAGGGAATGGTTAGGGTCTGAGTGCTGGAGGGAGGGAGCTGTCGTCAGGGAGGGAGAGGCCAGGACCCAATCAAGCTTCAGGGCAGGCTCCCATGCATTCAGCGTCAGCTGTGCCCGGGGCTCCAGCTGGTCTAGTCTGATCTCCAGGTGGTTTCCTCTTGAATGGGATCTGGTACTGTCCTAGTTGTCTTGATCCAGATGAACTTAGTAATGCAGCTCTTTCGGCGAACATGACTTGAACTACTAAATTTGTATAGGAGGGGCTGTCATCTGTGCTCAGGGCTTGAAGGGCTGAATAGAGAGGAACAAAGCCACGGTCAGAGTGAGGAAAACCCTGACAGGACCATCCCACTCAGCACTTGCCATGGCCTGAAGGAAGCAGGAGACAAGGGGATCAGCCTGAAGGTGCTGGTCGCAAATCCCCCATGTGCCCCTGAAATGCCTCTGTGCTCTGCCCACAATGCCCCTTGTCCGCGCAGGGAGCAGAGCCCTCTGCAGCCGGGGCAGCTATTGCAGCTCCCTGACCAGGGATTCTAGCTTCTCCTGCAAGCCCCCGCTGACACCCACTGCCCCCACTTACCCTCCGAGATGAGCTGGAGCTCTTCCTTCTGCCCTCTAACGATCATCCCGGCGATCCCTGGGAACACAGAGCCTGCTATGGCCCCTGACCCGGCTACTGCTGCCATGGGGCATGGAGGGACATCGGGCTTGGGGCTCACCAATGAATTTGATGGCTGCCTCTCGCAGGGAATCCCGTGGGCTCTCCAGATACTGCAGGGCTTCGCGCATGTGCTCGCCTGCTCGGCTCCTGTCCTCTGCCAGCTGGAAAGAGTGCCAGGGCACAGAGAGAAGGGTTAGCACGGGATCTGCCCCTTGGCCTGGCACTCCCTGTGCCCAGCACTGACCTCCCCTTCCCACACAGCCCTGAGGCCCAGCCAGCAGCTGCTGGAGGGGGCAGAGGGCCGGGTGCTGCCCCACAGCCCAGCTGGGCTGGGGCTCCATAGGCACCTGGCTCGGGACGAGAGGAGCCTAGAGAAGAGCCCGAGTCCCCCAGGCAACGGAGCAGCACGTGGGGCGGGGCAGGGGCTCAGCTGCCAGCCCCACGCACTGGGCACTGGGGGCAGGGCGCTTCTCCAGGCTGGGGCTGGGACTTCCACGCTGTCCTTACCAGGCGCTCGCCAAAATTCCATGGGTCCTCCATCTTCAGCAGCTGCTCAAGATTCCTCCTCTTCAGGAACCTTACTGCAGAAAGCAGTGTTTCCCGAGAGGCCTGCAGAGCAGCAGAGACATGGAGATGGCCCCGCAGCCCAGGACACAGGAGCCGTGTCCCTGTGCCAAGGCCAGGAGGAGGCTGGAGCCAATGAGGTGCCAGGCAGGAGGCAGCCATGCCCCCTCCCACGGGGACACCAGCACCCACGAGTCCTCACCTCTGCCACATCCCGGTTCTCGTCGTGGCAGTGTAAGAAGAGTGGCACCAGGCTCTTGCTCACATGCATATTCAGGGCCTTTTTTCCGTTTTCCACTACTGATTCCATCACCTCTTGGTAGAGGTGAATGGATAGCAGCTGCACATGGCTGTTCTCCTGTTGGAAAGGAAAACAGCTCAGCACTGGACTCTCCAGGTCCCCCTGGGCATAGGCCCAAAAATGCACAGGGCACAATATTTCCAAGCACCACCCAGTGCCTGTGGCTCAGGGCACAGACCCTTACACTGTCAAATAGTGGCCGGAGCGCCTCAGCCAGCTTTGGGGCCGTGGGTCTGGATATTAGGATGTCTTTGTTCAGGAGCAGATTGATGAACACAGAGAGGGTCGTCCTGACCACATCTCCATCTGCATTGCCTAGTAGCTTCACAAGGCTTTCAGACAGACTGCACATCCTTTGGCCTGTGTGGAACACAAGACTGTGCTGGTGGCAACGGACTATGCTGTGAATCCATGAACACCTAACACTGCTCCAGTGCAACCCCATGCTGCTGCCACAGGGCCCAGAGGCCAGAGGCCTGTCCCAAAGTACTTGGGCAGCTAAACAGGGATGCAGGAGAGCTGGGAGCAGCTGCCACAGCTCCCAAATCCCAGCCAGCTCCAAGTGACTGCATTCCCAAGCCCCATGCTGCCAGCATGGCTTCAGCCACTGCCCCCTTCTCACCATCACGGGATCCTTGCTGAGCACCACGAGGCCTCTGAGCACCAGGTGACGCATGTCCCTGGACTCGCTCTGCAGGTACTTTGCCATGACATCCAGGACACTGTCACCGCATTCAGTCAAGTCCAGGCACTCCAGGACCTGAAAGGCACAGAGCAGTGACAGGGCACCCAGCCGGCAGGAGCCTGGAACTGCACAGGGCTGGGCCCAGGCAGCAGCACAGAGCGCGGGCGCCGTCCCAGGCAGCTGCGGCTACGAGAGGCCAGAGAGGTGGGAGGCAGCTCAGCGAGGCAGCGCTGCCCATCAGGCTCACCTCCACAAGGAATGCCATGGCAGGCAGGTCCCAGCATGGCTCCTCCCTGCTGAGCAGCCCGAGCAGGTGGAGTGCAATGCAGGAACACAAGGGAGTGGAGACATGGTGCATCTCCCTGACAGAGGGGAAAAAGCCAATTGGGCAAACCTCTTCCAGGACTGACTCCCAGAGGTCTACTCTTTGCCCAGAACCCTGTGAGAGAATGTGGGTGCTTGGGGAGCTGAGTGTTCCTGGGCACCCTCCTCTCCCAGCCTTTTCCAGTCTCCTCATCCGCCCCTTGGTGACAAGGCCCTGTCACCCATAGCCACGGGGATTGTGTGGGGCACCCCGGGGCACAACTGACGGGGGGGCAAGGAAAAGGGGGTCTCACCTGGCCAGCAGACCCACTGCATAGTGGTGGGTGTCAGGACAGAGCAGTGTGTCCCAGCCACGTTTCCGTTCCATTGCCACCAGTAAATCCAGACACCGCAGATGGCGGAGCAGCGCCTTCACAGTGTTCACTGCAAACCTGTGTGCAGAGCAAAGGCCCGGTCACATTTAGAGCCCAGGTCTCAGCCCTGAGGGCATGGGACTGATGTGAGGACTGGGATAGAGCACCTGTTGATGTTGGCGGGAAGGCTATGTTCCTCCCGACATTGCCTCCAGAAGGTATTGATTTCCTCTGACACCTGCTCTGTGCTGATGAAAACTTGGAAGAGCAGAGCCACAAGGAGTTGGGGGGAATATTTCATAAACGGCTCTGGGCACCAGGGCAGGCGGAGAATTTCCCAAACCACTCTCGTTGCCTGCCAAGGACAAACCACACAGACACAGGGCTCACTGCTGAGGTGTCCATGTGGCAGGGCCCAAGCGTGGCAGGGAGAGGCCAGGGGAGAGGCAGGGAAAGCACCCGGCCTGGTGCCCCTGAACCTGCCCCTAACCCAGCTTTCAGCCTGAGGCAGAGAGAGGCAGTGAGGAGAAGATGGAGAGGTTCCAGAGAGGTGACCTGGGAGCAGGCAAAGTTCACTTCCAGAAACTCACAGACAGTGAAAAGACATCCTTATTGTCCCCATCAGAGGTGTACATTCTATGCAGTGGCCACTCCTCCATCACGGAGAGAAGGGTTGGCATCACCTTCTCCAGTGCCGTTCCTGACGAGGCTATGGTCCTCCACATCATTGCAGCAGCTCTGTGGGACCAGAGCTCTGTGTCAGGGGATTCTCACACAGAAGCTTGGCCTGGGCACCCTTGGGGCCCTAGGTGCCAGAGCCACAATGCCCTGAGGGGCAGAGAGCGAGCATGGCACTAGTTTGGGGGAGCTGCCATGCCATGGGTGGGAAATGGAGGGGCTGGTGGGTTGCGAAAGTCTCCGCCAGCCTGGCAGACCCCACTGGATAGGCTGTACAGGGTGAAGGGCCCTAAAGGCTGGTGAGCCCTGAGCCTTTAAGGCAGGTGGGCCCCATACCTGTCGCACGATGGGGCACAGCGCAGGAGGGTCAGCGCTACATCAGTGGGGTGCGCCTCGGTCAGTCTCAGGATGTCCATGAACAGCCGGTCCTCTGGAGGTGCATCAGACACGAGCCTCTGGTGCACATTCCTAACAAAGCCTGGCACCTGGAGAAGTCACAGGGAGACTTGGAAAGCTGCCAGAGCAGCAACTTCCTCAGCTTCCCCTGAGAAGTGCTTCCCTTCTCACCACACTGTGCTGGGCCTCAAAGACTGAGGGGACCCAGTGGAACTGGCATGAGGTGCCACACGATTCCTGAGGGGATTGAGCCCTGGCCACAGGCTGCTTACTTGCTTTGGACTGGAGACCACATTCTCCTCAAAAAAATCCAGGCTGGGAGCAGAAGCTATGCTCTGAGCGGGCGTGGGGTCAGGCACTACCACACGCTGGGTCAGCATGGTGATGATCCCTTTACAACAAGCGTCTGTAAGATTCCTAAACATCTGCAAAAGAAGGAATGACAGGGAAGAGAGGGATGATCCACTGAGCACTCCAACGGTGATGCTTGGCTGAGAAGGCAGGGGTGGTTCACAGTACCTGGCCTATAAAGTGCCAGCAGCCAGGTGCGGGGTCCTGCTCTTGTGTGTGGTCCCTCGCTGCATCTGGCAAAGAGCAAGTGCAGCCAGAGCTGAGGGGCTGTGAGAGAGGCTGGAGAACACAGCCCAGCCCTGTGCTCCCCAGGCAGGGATAGCCCCGGGATGCCCAGGGGATGGAACATGGCTGCAAGGGGGGTCAACCCCAGCCCCTCTTCTGGCCTTTCTGTGGTCATTTCCACAGGGGATGGCATGGCATGGCACGGCACGGCACCAAGCTGGCTGCAGGCACAAGCCCTGTAGCACAGCTCTCCTACTCACCCTCCAACAGCTGATGGAATTGCTGAAGCTCATTAGGCTGCTGTGGTGGGGCAGCACCAAGACCTTTCTCCACCTTCTTCGGTACCATGGGGGGTCTCTGCTCCATGTCACTGTCTGGAGCTATGACGACTTGCAGGAGAGATGCCTTGCAAAAGCTCAGGATCAGCAAGTGCTGCAGTTGTAACTTGAAGGCACCTGCCACACAGAAGCCTCGGAAAGGCTACAGGACAGCAAGTCCTACAGTCTGTCCTTGAGGGCACCAGCAAGAGAGAAGCCTTGAGAAGGCTATGGGTCACCAAATCCCACAGTCTGGTCTTGAGAGCACACGCAGCAGTAACACCTCGGAAAAGCTCCAGGTTGCCAAGGAAGGAGTTAGCTGCGCGGAGGCTCCTCACGGCACTGCTCTGTCCTGTCCTGTGCTCCGAGCACTGAGGCGTGACTGCATTGCCGACAGCACCTATGTCACGAAATGTCACAAAGAGCCCTTGGACACACTGTCCACTTGCATTCCGTGGTGACCATGGTGCACCATGTCACAAAGGGTCCTTGGACATACTGCCATGTGCCCTGGGCCTGCCCCCACCCCACCCAAAGGGTCCCAGCTTGCAAGGAATCTGTTCTCCAAAGTGTCTGAGAGAGCCCAGCAGGAACTTTAGGAACGGCTCAAACAATACGCAAACACTCCCCTGCTCTGTCTGCTCAGGGCAGCAGAAGCAGCCCTCACAGTTGCCGACGCAGCCGCAGCAGGAAGGGCACGGGGCTTTCCACAGGAGCTGGCACGGCCTCCTTGGGAGATGTCTGGTGGCCATCACAAGCATGGGGGTGTGACACAGACGAGAAACATGTGGGCCAGGGCACAAATGCTGCTCTGACCCCTTGGGCCCGGGGAACACTGAAATGAGCAGGTGGGCAGAGTCCCCACCAAAGGAGTCCTGCAACCCCCCCCCACCCCCCCGAGTCCTGGCCCCACTGGTGCCCGTCTCCTGCCCCAGAGACCTGTGCCCCAGGAGACTTCTCTGCCAGAGGGCAGCCAAAGCCAAATGAGCATTGGTGTCTGTGCTCCTGCAGGTGGCTGTTGGCAGGAGCACCTGGAGCACCTGGTGGCAATACTTGGGATCTGTCAGAAGGCAGAACCTGTTGGTCCTTCCTGGAATAATTTTTGCATGGAAGGGATTATCTGCAGCACAAGACCACCATCCGCTGTTGAGTTTCACATGACACTGAGATTGTGCAAAGCTGCTGTCAGGTCTTCCTGTGTTCTTCGGACTGTATTACTTGCTTTTGGAAAAAAACATCAGCCCAGTGTCTGATGCTCAGTGCTCCAGTTGCTGCCTGTCTGGCTGTGGCCAGCAACTCATGTCCAAACACAACTGCTGGGGGGCCTGCTGGGCAAGGGAATGGGCGGGCACAAGCAGCAATTTTCCCTGGTCAACCACAAGGGAGACACCTGGGCAAGTGCAGAGGATAGGGATAACTCTGGGGTGAGAACCTGTTCCATGTCTGATTATGGTGCCAGTGCCCTGAAAGAGCAGCCAAGACAAGTGCTGGAAGGAGACATGTCCAGCCACTTCCTCCTGGCAGATGGACACAGGATATACCTGTTCCCACAGGTCCAGAAGACTTGATCCAGGAACAATGAAGGGCCATGCATTGATAGGGAATGGCCTCCAGCAGAGACAAAGTAGAATTCTCTGTCAGCAAAGCCTGAGCTTGTCAACAGAGCAATCTGTTCAGCAGATAGCAAAGTGTCTGCTTCACCCTCCACCCCTGAATGTCAGTCACATGAGTTCCTGCTTTTCTTCAGAAACTGCTGCTTCTTCCTTTCTTCTGAGAAAGTTCTGCATTTAGAGTTTAGAAGCTCACATGTGTTTTTTAAGGTGCCTGCATGGAGGAGAGGGACAGCAGCTGCAGCCCAGATCTCGTGTCCCATCGTGCCCCAGTCTCTAGTGATGCCATCCATGCCTTGGGATGCCTGACTCTGGAAGGCGAGTCTGCCCTCAAATCCGGCCACTGAAGTCAGTCAGGGGCACAGGCTACAGCTGAAGCTGCCAAGTGTTGCTGTGAGGCTCGCAATTCAAGAGAAAGCCATTGTGGCCACTTTTCTTGAGGCCTTTTGCCAAACCACTTGAAATTTTGGCCACAGGATCCCCGCTTTTGGCATCCCGGCTGGTGCGGATGCCTTGCTGAGGTGCTACAGGCACTCTGGGTCCTGCTGTTCCTGTGAACACTGTGGTGCTGTTTCTCCAGCATCCAGAGCGACATCAGCAGCCAGACTCCACAGCCCTGCTCGAGCAGACATTGCCCCTCTCCACAGTGGCAGCAGCTCTGTGGGCCCAGGTCTCTGGGCCAAGGGGGTCTTGGCCACAGCACCGTGGCTTGGGCAGCCATGGGGGCCCAAGCTGGCCACCAGCCCCACCTCTGCCCACTGCCCCTTGCCAGCAGCACCCAACAGCCTTACCCCGGCAGGGCCCCTTTGCCCTCTTCATCCCCAGCCAGCACAGCCTGGGTACCTGAGGCCCGGCCTCGACAGAAGCGAGGGAGACACCTCAGGGAAGCGCCAGAGCAGCCGGGTGCCAGGAACAAGGCAGTTGCCAGGGGGCTGCTGATGGGCTCTGCCCCCAATTCCTCAGGGCTTCCCACCACCCCGGCCCCTCAGGGTCTCCACTTGCTCTGTCCCCTCACAGCCTTCTGCCACCCACCCCCTCACACATTCCCCTTGTGGCGTCCCACCACTTTGTCCCATCAGGGCCTCCGCAGCGCCTCATCCCTTCATGGCCTCCCACCGCCCTGGGTCTCCCACAGCATGGAAAAATTGCCCGGCAGTGGTGCAGCCCTGAGGAAGCTACAGAGGAGTCGGACCAAAAGGCTCCTGGAAGCCCTCAGCAATCCAGCCAGCGGCACATGGGCAGGACACAGATGGCAGTTCCTGGCTGCAAGAGGGCTTGTGGCCATCTCCAGTCACCAGTCTCTCGAGGATCACCACAGCTCCAGCCTCTGCCCACCTATTCTGGCAGAAGCGTTAAGGCTTCAGCAGAACCACCAAAGGCCAAGGAGCTTGTGGCCACTTTCCCTTCCACACCGCACTCCTGGGCAACTTGCAGAGCACAAGCACCCTTCTTCCCCTCTTCCCCAATGCCCTGCAGACACTGGACACAAACAAAAGCTCCTGGACCCCTGTGTATGACAACAGCCATTTAATATTCCTATGTTAAGGGGGAAAGAAGTGCTTACAGAGAAGAGCTGTTCCCTGTAGGCTCCAGTGGCCCCAGCAGAAAGAGGCTGACGGATCAGTTTTCCATGGCACTGCAATAGGACAAGCAGTCACGGCCCGACAGAGAAAGCCGTGTCTTCCAGAGCCAGAGGAGTTGGTCTCACAGCTTCTGGAATAGCAAGTAGCGTGCTTTCTGTACAGCTATGAGCACGTGCAGCCTTTGATTTGCCAGGTTTGAGGTGCCGGGGTGATGTCATCTGTCACGTCCTGAAGGGCTGGAAAACAGGAACAGAAGCACGATCAGAGCCTGGATGTGCGGGCACCGAAGAAGACCCTCCTGACAGGGCCATCCCAGCCAGCTCTTTACAGTGTCTGGAGAAAGCAGGAGACAACTAATTCAGCCAGAAGGTGTTGGCCATGAATCCCACACGAGCCCCTAAAACGTCTCTGTGCTCTGTCCATGATGGCCCTCATCCATGAAGGGCACAGAGCCCTCGACCCGCAGCTGGGGCTAGGATTGCAGCTCCCCCACCAGTGCCTGCTGACACCCCACTGCCCTCACTCACTCTTGTATATTATCTGGAACTCGTGCTGCTACCTCCTGAGGTACCACCCGGCGAATCCTGGGAACAAAGGGCGCATCATGACCCAAGAGGCACGACTCTCCCACATGGGCACTGCCAGACCCGTGGCTACACAGCCTCCTCCCTTGGCAGGGCTTTGACCAGGTACATGCCGCATACTGATGCCCAAGTGTAGCAGTAATGACACGAAAGAAGGAGACAGAAACATCTGGAGAGTGAAGGAACAAACTCTGGGTTCGCCGCCCATCTTTATTATATTTGTGCCTCATAATTCACTGTGTACTGGAGGAGACAATAGAGACTCCCCTCAATCACACTGGTCAAAGGAAATATCCATCAAACTTCTATGCCCAGGAGAAAGGAACGTAAATAAAAACATACCGTTACAATAACACGGCTATGTATACAGAGAATGTCTGAGAAACAAGTTAAAAAAGAATTATAACATCCAGAACTGCAAAAGTCAGGGCAACAACCAAGGGCAAAATTCGCAGAAGGCGGAAGAATCCCTAAGGACAAGAAGGGCCCCACACCTCACTCTTGCCTAACTATCCCACTCTTGAGCTCGAAGCCCCCACATCTCTTCCATACTCTCGCTTCAAAGTCCACTCCTCAGCTCCAAGCCGCCGCGCCTCTTGCTTGCTCTTCCCTAGCCCTGCCACGCCTTCCACCAAG